>CM061920.1:203244203-203510768 GCA_031002005.1 Vandiemenella viatica
ATGGATAAACCTGATTTATTAACTACAAAATTCTAGCCAGAGCATTTTCATGATACTTAAAACACAAACAGATCATCTTATCGGTGAATGTCAGGCAGTATTTAGAAAAAAGCAGGTCATATGTGTAACAAATTCTAAATCTCAAAAACCATCATACAAATTCATAAAAACAGACAAAAAGTTATCCCTTTTGTATACTTCAAGTAAGTTTATGACTTTATTGACAGACAAACACTTTTTAATGTAATAGAAGAATCCGAATTAGACAGGGAAACTAGAGAATTAATCAAACAAAAATTAATAGATACTATCAAAAGTTAGGTTCTTAGATAAAGTATCTGAACCTTTTCAAATCGGAACAGAGGTTTGACAAGGAGAAGGATTATCACCCCTTTTGTTCAGTTTTCTTCTGGACTAAATAATCAAAACCTGGAACAAAGAAGTAAAAGGAATAACTATGCCAGGCCACACACAAAAAAGAAACTTCACCTGCCTTTGCAGATGATCTAAAAATTCTCTCCAACAAACAGGCAAGAGGCATTCTACACCTTGAAAAATTCCATGAAATTTCAACTAAAACTGGTCTGCAAATCTGATATGCTAAAAGCCACTACATGGAAAGATCTTCACAGTACAACGTACAACTTATGAAAATGCAAATTTGGGCAGGACTGAATCATGAAGCAAACAATGAGAAAAAGATCTAATTACAAAAAGCCAACCTGGAATAGGTTCAACAAAAAGTCAATATCCCGAAGTACAAAGTTAAGACACTATCAGGCCCGTAACTACCGCCGGGGCACTGCCCGGGGCCCCCAAGCCTAAGGGGCCCCAAACTGATGGTTAAAAAATTATTGTATTTATTATTTAATCTAACTTCTATAAAATACCTAGCTAAAAGTTAATAAAAAAAAAATCCATCAAATGCTAGAGTAAATTTTTTGCGTGACGTCATACACTCCATAAGCTTCGCATGTAAAAGCAGTTCTAGAGCAGGCAGCAGAATGTCGAGTCGAATGCGTCATGTCGCGCCAGGTGCCTGCCGAGTGATGAGTTCAGTACAGGCTGGGATGTTCAGTGAGCTAGTGCTACAATTTCGAGAATGAAAGAAGCTTCTGGCGAAAAGTTCTTGAAAGAATCCATAAATGTGACCTTAACACTTGCAACATATAATCTCACATTTCTTGGATCTAGTGAAAAGTTAGAATGTAGCAACAAGGAAATTCTCTCGATAGTTCAGCTCTTGTGAAAATATGACCCAGTAGGCCTACTGCAAGAATTATTGATTCAGCGTCCGCGAGGTACTGTGAAATACCTCAGTCCAAAATTCAGAATGATTTTATAAACCTATTAGCCATAGAAATCAAAAATAAAATTACTGTTGACTTCAAAACTGCTTATTTTTTCATTGATTTTTAGATACCACTCAAGACATTGCTAAAGTTGATCAGTTAAGTGAAGTTTACAGGTATGTCAAAAAAGTTAATGATGAAGATTGGACACCTATTGATATCAAAATATGTGAAACTTTTGTATCCTTTAGAGAGTAAAAGATCAGTCTGCCCAAGTTCTTGCAGAAGAAATACTTACTACATTGGAAGATAAAAACTTGGATTTGACCAAATGTCGTGGACAAGGCTACGACGGGCATGAGTGGGGCATACAGTGGAGTGCAGCAGCGTATAAAGAAAAAGCCCCACACACATACTTTGTGCACTGTGCTGCACATAACTTAATTTAGTATTAAAGGATGCTGTGGAAGAACTAGAGTTGTCTGCCAGTTTTTTGAAACCATTCAAAGTGTGTATTGGTTTTTTGGTCATAGTATTTTGCGCTGGCAAGACTTGAAGTCAGTGTAAGACATCGAGGCTTAGACTGATTTACTGAAAACTCTTAATCCAACTCGCTGGGCTGTTAGGCGTGAGGCAGTGTATGCACTGAAACACAGGTTTGTGACGTGTTGAAAAGCCTTACCCGCATAACTTTGACTTCCAGGAAAACAAGGAAAGAAATGAAGCACAGCAGCTAAAGAACAAACTTTAAAGTTTTGATTTTGTATTGCTTTTGGTGTGCAGTGTGAAGTTTTAAAGTCTCTCAAGCTCAACCTCTTATCAAAATCCTTGCAATCTGAAACCATGGACCTGTTGTATGCACATTAGGTATTGGATAATTTATTGTTAAGGATAACCGAAATACGATGAAAGTTTGAAGAACTTGTTTCTGAAGCATCAAATGTTTGTAGTCGATGGGGAATAAACAAAAAATTTCGCCAGAACAGACTGAGGAAGTGAGTTGAGTAAACACGAGAGATAATAGACACAAAATCTTGTTTCCGAATCACTGTGTTCTATCGAATGGTAGACACACTTTTTACTCAACTTGAAAGCCGTTTTGAAGGGATGAAAGCTGTTCTATTATTATTATTATTACTCCGCGATTCACTAAAAGTGTGTGGTGGTGGGTGCATTGCACCTATCAGAAAGGGTAATAGTTTGGAAGGGGGACATATATCAAGTAATACAACCTGATTTTTAGCTAATGCAAGTGAAGTTATTCACAAAAAGCAATTGATTTCGTTAATAAGTTTCCAAATTAGTGAATCCATCCTTTCCTTCACAATTATGCTCAGTGAAAAATTCGTTTCAAAAAAAATGGAAAAATGAAAAGTGTTAAGCAATTTGCTAATTATATAATAGTCGACTACAGTTCGCTTTCATCAAACTACCAAGATGTTTGCACAGCGTGTATCGTGTATTTGACTGTTCATGTTACAGTATTTAAGGCTGAACGGTCCTTTTTTAAGCTTAAATTGATCAAAAATTACTTGAGAAGTACAATGACTCAAGAAAGACTCAGCAGCTTAGCTTTGCTTGCTTTAAATTGAGAATGATCGAGCTCAACAAATCAACTTTGAGAAAGTAATTGATGAATTCGCTACTTTGATAGTTACGAAACAAATGTTTAAGAAATAATCAAATGTAGCTAATCTTTAATTTTTAATCTACACTTTCCATGCATCAGTTACTGATTCCTTATTTTTAAGTAAAGTATGCACTTTAACTAACTTAATCTACATCTATTGTACCTATATCTTAATCTACCTTAAACTTTATTTAGAAAAGTCATATTTTAAATTATCGATTAATAGTATTCCAATAGTAAATATATTAAAGTTACTGTTTTAAGTTTTTTATGTTAACAACAGTGTAGCAAATCTACATCTATAGCTATACTCTGCAATCATAAAATTGTGGGTGGTAAAGGGTGCTAAGCACGATTCCTAATTCTGAGCATTCCAATCCGAACAAAACGAGGAAAGAAAGAATAAATTAAAGTATCAGTACAGCATCTTATTTCTCTATCATATCGTTCCTGTCATTGCAACCTAAATAGGTTGGCGGAAGAAGTATTTCATTGTACTCGTAAATTAAAGATTTTCGCATTTTTTCCAAAAATTCAAATGAAAACGACGTCGTCTGTCCGCCAAACAATCCCAGCCCAACCCACGTATCAACTCTGTGACACTTACGTAAGAACAGTCTAGCAGTCACGAATCGCGGCTCTCCTCTGTACTTTCTCTAAGTGTCAATCAGTCCCTTACGATACTGATCCCAAACTCCAAACAGTAATCCTAATGCGAACGCACTAGTGTTTTGTATGAGCATTACAACTTCTCAAAATACGATCTATGAATAGTTTAGAATTAGCTTTGCCTACGATGGAAGTTATGTGCAAGTCCCATTTCATGTTGCTTTGTACTGTTACGAATAGATACATCAGGGAATCAACAGTGTTAACAGCTGTTTTGTTAACATTGTACTCGTGAGCCAACGGGGACTATTTATTACTTATTTGCGTTGCCATGCACTTTTTGCAGTTAAGTGTAAGCTTCAATTTATAGCACTATTCTGAAATAATATCCAGATCGCGCTGAATTTCTAAGCAATCGTCAGAGCACCTTACTTCCCTATAGATAAGTGCATCATCAGCAACAATCGCATCCTGCAATTAACATTGTCACCGAGATCCTTTATAAAAATTAGGAAAAGAAGTGGCCCTATTGCTCTTCCTTGAGAACGCCCGAAGTAACATGTAGCATAGAAGAGGCATGACATACTGTGACCGACCAGTTAGAAAATTGCGTATTCATTCGCAAATCTGATCCGATATACCGTATGCTCGAATCTTCGCTAAAAGTAGGTTGTGTGGTACAGAGTTAAAAGCTTTCTGAAAATACAAGAAAATTGCATCAACTTGTGAACCACATCGATAACTTTCATTACGTCAAGTGAAAATAGGCCAGTTGCGTTTCACACGATCTGTTCTTCCAAAATCCGTGTTGGTTTGCTGTAAGTAACTCGTTTTCATCTAGAAACACCATAACGTTAGAGCATATGACATGCTCCAGAATTCCTAGGATCCCTCCGATCTCCTTTCTTGAAAACGGAAGTATTTTAATTTCTTCTAAAGATTTACGAAATATATCTGACGAAATGGTTCTATTTCTTCCTCGTATTCCGAAAATACTCTTACTGGTAACCATCGGGACTCTGCGCTTTCCCCCCTTCAGGAGCTTTAATTGCTTTATAATTCCTACACTATCAATTTATCCTGGATCCATCTCAAATTCTGCACGCCATGGAAAAGTGGGGATGGTTTCCACGTTTTCGTCAGTGAAAGAATTTTTAAATTCAGTGTTAAATACGGTAGCCTTGTCGCGGCAGTCTTCAACTTCCCGACCGTCTTGTCACTAATACTAACTTTTTCTCAACGGACCAAAATTTCTTTGGGTTTTCGTTGAGGCTCTTGGAAAGTGAATTACAACGAAAGTCATTAAAGGCCTCGCACATCGCTTTCTTAACATGTCCTCTTGTGTCACCTAACTTTTCTAAATCACTCCACATATCGTCCTTCTTGAGCGTGCATGTATCTTCCTTTGCTTTTTAAGTAACCATTTAACTTCACGTGTATACCACGGGGAATCGTTCCCATCCCTGATTGTTCTTTTCTGTATATATAAGTCCATACCTTCCATGACTATACGCAATAAATCGAAGCCACATCTCTTCAACCGAGCCTCTTGCTTCTATAAAAGTAATGTAATTATCCCTCAAAAACTTTCTTAAACTCTCTTTGGGACCTTTCCGAACCTGTAAACGATCCTTTCTTTTTTTTTTGCGCGGCGGCTATTAATTTTAGTGTAGCAATTTTACTTCAGCTTTGTGATCACTTATTCCCACGGTGGTAGAAATGTAAGTGAATAATTCAGGCCTATTTGTAACGAGAATATCTAAAATGTTTTAGTTATCGTTGTGGCACCGCGTTGGTTCAGTGTCGAGCGCCCAAGGTGCAGATCTGAGAAAAGGTCAAGAATAATTTCGCATGATGTTTTATCCCTGCCACCAGTAACCTGGACGTAATTAATCAGTCGATATGTGAAGGGTTGAAGTAACCTCCGAGTATTACTGCATGATCGGGAAATTGACAAGCTATATTACTTAAATTATTCCTTAAGGCCTCAGAAAATAGTTACATCTGCATCTGGTGGACGATAGAAAGTCTCTATTAAAAGTTTTGTCCTAGCCTACATTTAGTCTAATCCATAGGATTCCATAGACCGTATCGATATATATTTCGTTACACGACAGGTATTTACTAACAGCTATAAATACTCCAGCACCATTAGAATGCAACCTATCCTTACGGAAAACATTCATGCTATGGTTAAAAATTTCTGCTGATCTTATATCCGGTTTTAACCAGCTTTCAGTACCTAATACAATATCTGCTTCCTCTGCTACTAATAATGCTTTCAAGCTCAGGCTGCTTATTACAAACACTTCTACAGTTAATAACGAGAACTTTTAACGGTCGAGACTGATTTACGCTACTCCTAACATATGATGTAGAATTTAATTGGGCTGCCCGTAACTGTAATCCCAGTTCCGAGTCTTCTTCCCTCAGTCTAAAAATTCCCCCCAATGCACTCCACACGGCCCCTGCCACCCGTGTAGCCGATTCACGTGTGTAGTGCACACCTGATCTATCATAGGGAACCCTGCACAACTCGACCCCAGGGCGAAGATCATGGAATCTGCAGCCATGATTGTTGCAGAAACGCCGCAGTCTCTGGTTTAGACCCTCGCAGAGGTCCACAGTCTGTTCTATAAACAATGCGGCAGATAAGTAACTCAGCCGAAATTTGCGGCCGTCAACCACAGAGCTCACCCTATGAGCAAAGCCGCCGGAAGGAAGAGAGGATACCCGCCGACCCCAGGCGGCAAGCATAATTGGTGCTGACATGAGCTACAATCTGCAGCTGGCTACACCTCGTCCGTTCAGCGGCATCCAGGATGGCCTGTTCCACATCTTGGATCAGACCTCCAGGAATGCACAATGAATGGATATTAGATTTCATCCCCGACCTATTCGCCATTTCCCTATGGGGCTCAATGAACCGCCTAACGTTGGAGCTACCTACCACCAGAATCTCCTTCTGTGGTATATTTTACCATGTATTTTTAAAGTGTGATTTTATAAATTTTTAATAAACATACACTCTTTTTAGATATTGTACTTTTGTAAGTATTTTGCTTTTGTATTATTCACCTTATTCTTTTTGCAACCATACACACTGAATATTTAATTTCCAAAACTTGTATCGTAAAATTAATCCATTTAATAATTTGTTAATTGTATAAGCTAGATAAATACTTGAACATTTGGCATAGTGAACCTTTTGTAGCTAGTTTTGTTACCATTGTATGGATCAATAGATAAAAACAAATTTTTGTCGAATTGGAATAAACTCCCCTGCATATAAATTGAAATGTTGAGGGGCCCCACTATGAAGTATTGTCCCGGGGCCTCCAAGTTTATAGTTACGGCCCTGGACACTATAACACTGTAATCAAACCAGAGGCATTATACACTTCAGAAACTTTGATTAAAGGGTGTAAATCACTGATTAAAGATATTGAGCAGCAAGAAAGGAACATTTTAAGAAAAATCTTTGGCACAATTTCTACAGAAGGAATTTGAATGAAAAGGAAATCACATAAACTATATCAGTATTCTGAAAAAATTTCAGACATGTTCAGGAAAAGATTAATTAAATTCTATGGCCATATTATCATAATGACTAACAACAGACTAACCAAAAGAATTTTCACTAAGCATTTCAATGAAAATGAAAAACAAGGCCACTTGACATCAAAAAGGACCTCAGGAAATTGAAATCACATATGATGATTATACAGAACAGATTTAGAAGCATTGTCAATTACCATTTATTTGCCAACAAATTGTACATTAGAAGAAGGTATACTTATGCAGAGAAATGTAGGAAAGAGATCAACGAGAGGATGAAGAGATTTTGGGAAAAGAAGAAAAACTCATCTGCTAAATAAGTTTATTTGCACTCCTCAATTGATAACAATGAAAGAAGAAAATTCAATCATTCAAAATGAAGTTTCTAAGATTATTAAATGGATATTCCATGGATGATAGAAGAACAAATGAAGAAATAAGTCAACAACTTAATATTACCTCTCTGAATGATAAAACTGAAAAAAAAAAATATGGAAGGATCATGTTTTACGGATGGGTGATGAGAGATTTCTTAAGCTTGCCCTGCAGTAACACCCTACAGGAAGAAGGGATATTGGTAGACCCATGTAGAGATGATTAGGAAACTGAGGTCGGACTAGGTTTTTGGCCTATCTGTAAAGAGGAAGTAAGTAAGTAAGCTAAACAACAGAAAGTTTAAAGTTGTGTTAGGCACCACGACTAGTATACAGATGAATCTCAGAAACACACAACAACATGGTTCACTGTTGGATCCTTCTCACTGAACACAGTATCAAGAAAGTTTTTTCCCCCACTTACAACTGAAATATCCATTCTCCAAAATTCTCACAAAGTTGCAGAGAAATTTGGATGCAATGGTAGAATATATTTAGAAATGGATACTTTGGTCTAGGATTAACTGCTATCATCTTAACAATAGGTGTACAAGAAAGGAGCCTCCCAAAAGATTGTGATGATAGATGATCAAGCTAAGAATATCAATCAGGCGTACCATGGACAACATCAGAGAATGTATCAAAATGATCTGATGGCTGATCCTTTTACACTAAATACATTAATATCTAAGCCCTTTATAGGGGTCACAGTTAACAATCATTTCTGTTAACATATAAGACATATCACCAGCCATGAAAGAACTGTTACAAAATCTATGCAATGAACATCAGTGTCATATAACGTGTGTACAGGAGAGACACAAAAGTTATGAAATGTGTAGACCAAAATAAACATTATGGGTCTTACTATAGAAAGGCCTAATCATAAAAACTTTGTCCACTCAGGTGAACAGACAACGTCTACCTCATTTATACACCAAAATTACATTGAAATTCTTAATCTAGAAACATCAAATTTAAACATTTTCTCTCTTTATAAACCACCTACCCGGTGGTCACATATAGTTTAAAGCCAATTACCCTTTGGGAATTCAAGTCGACCCCAGCCACTCATCATCAACTGTCTCATTCAGCTTAGCAGATGTCTCTCAGAATTTAGTTGAGGAAATAAACTTAATGGTATCTTAACTAATAATCTCTCAGGTAGTCTTGAAATAAATTCAATAGGTGAGGTAGACTGGAATTTATTCATGAACTTGTGAGGAGGCAAATGAAGTGGTACAAGTAGATGGTACACCATAAATAATGTAGCTGTGCACTACAACTTTTTAAATAGCTCTACATGGCCAAATGCAAAAAGACTTTCTCTGAACGTACGAAGAGTGGAAAGGTGGCGGTAGAAACTTGATAAAATTTCTAATCCATTCTGGCCTAAAACGCAACTTTTACTGTGAGTTTCCCAAATAACTGTCTACAGGGCTGGTGCTGGACTGTACTCTGCCTGGTGCCTCAACAAATGTAGACTGGTTGCCATTGGCTGAAACAGTCACATGTGTGGTGCATGTTAAGCCCTAACTGGCTAGCGGAGGTTACTTCTAGTAAGTTGTTGCACTGCTGCAAGCAAAATTTTCCACAAGAAACTGCTTTCCTGGTGGCCAGGCTGAGAATAGGTGTGTAATGTTCCTTCTTTTCTCATGGCTGTATTAGCTCAGAGAACAACTTCTGTCATCCTTAAATATTAACAATAACTACAAACTATCGAAACTTAGTACTCCTAGCAGGCAGGGAAGAATTTTCAGCAACCTCGAATTTCTGAAAATTCTCCAACTTTATCTATAAACATTTACAGTTAATTCCCTCTTTACTTATAATGCTGATTTATATGCTCTGGATAATTTCTGTGGTAATTGTTTCCTGCTTTTTAATGACATTTATCTTATCACTAGACTAATAAGCAATAATTTCATTATATGGTTGCTCTAAACAACTAATAAATTAAGAGTTATAAGATCAAAATTCTAGTACCTACTCGAGCTTAAGGTTGTAGTACCTGCTTATGGGTTTTCTGCATCAGCTGGTATTACTGGAGGGTTACAACCACTTCATATTCATCATCATCATCATCTGTCTGATCTTCAGTTATTCATTGCATTGGTCATTGAGGTCTTACGTTTCTGTGAACACATTCTCAGCCATAGCTTTGATTGATGTTGCACCAAAGATATTTGAAACAATTCCTACAACATTTGTAATAGTACAATCAAAGCAATTACAATTATGCATGAATAGTAAATTGTAGAATATTTTGACATATAGAATTTATTTAACTTCAATTGTTCTTGTTTCATCTAGATCTTCCAAGTGGCAGATTACTGATTTGAGATTTCAGGCTAACGTTAGCTTTGAAATATTATGTTCCTCTTGGCTTACTGTATAACAATCTATATCAAGGTTATATTAATTGTAATAACTTGTTATGACTGAATTATGATTTTACTACCATATCTCTGTATTTGGCAAGGAACATTAATTTTCCAGTGTCTTGAAACATAATATCAGTGAGAGGGTCATTATTATGTAGGATTATTACACCTTTCTCATGAGGTGCTACAAAAACCCATTCCTTGTGGCTGATTGCCATCCAGACACTGGTATTAAGGTCTGCTATTTCCTTATTCAATAATTAGAAATTAAACCCATCAATTACAGTAACTGAATCTTGCATAGAGGATCATCATACATGGTAAATAACACAAAATTTTGCTTACAAGCACACGAGTCTAGAGTCATTTGCTTCCAACTTAACTGGTCATGCTTTATAGTTTCATGTACAAATGCTTCAAGTGGTTGATAACTATAAATTCATGGTCAGTTTGCAGATAAAGTTGGTGACCACTGTCATTTATTAATATGAGTAAAGGTAACATTTTATATGCTAAGTTTGGCATTCAACCTGAAGGTTGGTTGAACCTTTCCAAACGAGATATACTAGCCTGATATTGGAAGTAGGGTGGCCAGTTTCTTTTCTCCTTATCCAGCCTAACTAGTCAAAGGGACCAACAGTTTAATGTGAAATCTGAATCACAGAAGCTTTCTGGTGTACTTCACACTACAAGTCAAGCTGTGCCAGAGGCAAAGGTCAGGTAGAGGGCCTAAGAAAATCCCTGCCGAGACAGGGATTTGAACCAGAGGCCTTTCAAAATCCAGCCAATGAGCCACCAGGCTGTTCCTTACAAATTAAAAATATTGTTTTCTACTAGTGGAACATTCATTACTTAGCTTAGTGCATTTACTGACATAAATACTCCTGTGGTAATGATCTTCAAGAGAAGATGACCATTTTCCTCTGAAAAAAAGAACAAGAAACTTATTTTCTGCTATATTGTATCAGATTAATTTCAAATATTGGACTATTTGCACAGGATTTATTAAGCATGATTTTAGTAATCCTGTTTGTTAGTTTACATTTACTAAGAGATCTTTTTTTTTTTAAAAAAAAAAAAAAAAAAAAAAAAAAAAAAAAAAAAACCCTTGAACATTAGCTGTGGCCCAAATCAGATGTTTATTGATAGGTACCTAAATGTACAATATTTGGATCATGATATCCTTTTCATTGTCATAATTTTCTCCATACTGCTGCCTTTTTCTCATGTCTTTCAATCAAAACTATCTAGTTTCTGCTTACTCCTGCCAAGGTATAATTTAAATCTGATAAAATGGTTTTAACTACTATGACTTATTCTTTCCTTAGTTTTAACAAAGTTTTTGTTTAGTTTCTTCGGTAGGGATTCCTGATCAATAGTACTGTAGATCACTTTAACTTACAGTGCCAAATAAAATTTAGCTCAGCTTTTTTCTGACAAGTTGTTTTGTATTTTGTCAATTGCCAAATTAGCCTTTGGGAGTATTTCACTTTGTCCATATGACATAATAGTTCCATGACCACTTCATTGCATTCATCAGTAGATGTATGGTGTTGAGCTAATTTGTTTTTATACAGTTCAATGGATCATGTGATATAATGTTCAACTTTAGCAAATTTAGCTTATGGTTGATCCAAGTTCACACAATTTACTACTCATGAAGTCACAGTGGAAAACCGTACTTCTTTGAAAAATCATAATACCAACCTGCAGAATGTTTTTTCCACATGGTGGTCTTGAGAAGCCACATTCAGATGCAGAAATAACAGAGCACTTGGGATGACGCCCATCTCAAAAGGAATGCAGTAAAAACAGCTTACAATATTTAATATAATTGTGTTCTTTTTAAAACTGGCTTAAATTAATATCATGTGTGTGTGTAAGATTTACTATAGCACCAGAAAAGTTGTGTTTTGTGAAGCTTACCGTATTTGATGTGTGACATTCTGTTATGTCAATATTGTTTTTATTGTAACGCTTAAACAAAATGATTTCTAAGAAAATAAGGTAAATTTGCGGTAAGTAAACAAAGGTGCTGAAAGCAGATATATTGAATGCTTGGACAGGAGAAAAACCACTGATTATCACAGAAGAGGATTCCTACAGTGTCGAGACACAGAAAAAGCACGGACACACATAGAGCAGAATTTTTGAGCTTATAGCCCTTCTTCAGTAGTAGAGTGAGATGGCTATCTGATGGAGGCTAGCAGCCAACAGAGGTAGCCAACAATGCCAGTAGCCAACAATGCCGGTAGCCAACAATGCCGGTAGCCAACAATGCCGGTAGCCAACAATGCCGGTAGCTCATGCAAGACACCTGACACTTCCTCTCTCAGTTGTCTACTGTGCCCACACCTTATCCCCCTGACTCTTCCTAGTAACGGTTGATGTGACCTCCCTACATATCAATATGTAGGGAGGTCACATTGTCTCAGTGCCATGGAGCTTTTTCTAGACCAGCATCCCCGCAATAGCCTCCCCAACAGATCCTTCCTAATCCCCTTGGCTGAGCTAATACTAAAAAACTACTTTTTGTAATTTAAAATTACCACCAAGTTAGCAGCACTACCATGGGCACCTGTATGGCTCCCGCGTATGCTAATCTCTACTTAGACTGCCTGGAGCAGTCATTCTTAGCTGGAGCATCTGAAAACTCTTTTGTGGGTCAGATTCATTGATGACATTTTCATGATCTGGACCCATGGGGAAGACAATCTACTCAGTTTCCTCAATAAACTCAATACCGCGAGCACTCTGAAATTCACGATGACTTACTCCACATATGTGCTGCTTTCCTGGATGTTGACCTATCTCTCACATCAACTCATCTGGCCACATCAAACCCACCAACTTACAATGAACAGGCCCTCAAACAGTATTTATTTCCATTTACATTTGACCAAGCATCTAGAGGCTAAATTGGGGCGCTAATCTTCCCTTAAGACCATGTTTAAAAAACAAATTGTGTTAATAATACTATTAATGTAAATAATCCCATACATGCGGTAGCAACTAAAACAGGAAAAAGTTACAGTTGAATATCTAATCCTAATAAATCAGCACTACAAAACTACACTAAAAAAATATGCACTCCTAATCCAACTCATTGAACTAAGTACTAAATAGTTCTTTGACTGTCCAACTTGTGAATGAAATCTCATTATTGTCCTCACATTCAGGTGGCTGGTTGAAGGGTGAGTGTGTGATGTAAGACCATAGCTTTCACTCCTCGTATTGACTGCAGTGGAGACCCCAGCTCTTCAGGAAGCTGCCCTCATGGAATACATGAAGTACTCCAGCAGTCACTCAGAAGTGAGATTCCCCTGGAAAACTCAGAGGTGACTACGGCAGGTCATGATGGATGTCTACGTCAGTTTGCACCCTCAGCTTTCTTCCGCTCCAGATATTTCTGCTTTTCAATTTGAGAGGCTATTTCTGCACTTTCATTTAGAAAGTGTCATAGTCTCTCTGAATTCAGAATGTCAAAAATCCTCAGACCTTGTGGCTGTTGTTACTGAGTGATTCTCATCTCTGCTGTTGTTCTGCATTCCCACACCATGTGCTTTGGTGTGCTTTCCTCACGACATTCGCATTTACTGGTTGGTGTAAGTCCATGTTTGTGTAAGAAGCTTCTGTATGGTCCATGGCCGGTTATGTATTGGATTAGCCCTGGAGAAGGTTGTAAGAATTTCATGCTGATTCATTCAGCTACAGATGGAAACATGTTGTACTTTCTACAGCCTGTTTTACTAATGTCCCACTCATTTTGCCATTCATCAATCAGTAAATTCCACAATTCCTTTTTTGTGCATACTTCTTTTCCAGCTATTTTCACCACCTTGTCCATCCTGTTCTTTCTCAGCCAATACATTGCTCCTTGTCTCTTCACTTCTAGATCCAGGGGCAGTACACTTGCTGCTACTGGTAGAGCTGCTGTTGAAGTTGTGCGATATGCACCGGTAAGCCTGATGAGTATCGTTCGTTGTAGCCTCCGAATTTTCTCCCTCGGCTTAACCTTTGCAAGGTGCTTGGCCCAAATGCTCGCAGCTTAGCCAACAATGAATGCAAGTATCACATTATTGTATGCTGTCATTGCCAGGGCAGGGATTTGAAACTGTCCGTGACCTATACTTATGATTGCTCTTCCACAGACCTCCTACAAGTAGGCTCGAAATTTAAGCCACAGGCCCAAGTATCTGCTTACTGGACTCTGGCGTATTTTCACATTACCTACCCTTATAGTAGGATTCCGTTTATGTTTTTTCTCTTTTGCAAATACCATATAATTTGTCTTATCTAGTGCGAGTTTCAATTTCACTTCATCACACCACTTCACAAGAATTTTAAGCACTATCTCACTTTTTGCTTTGATTTCAGCTCTTGACATCCCTTCCACGAGCAGAAGAAGATCATCTATGAAGGCAAACAGTTCTAGTAATTCAGGTGTCCGTTGAAGAATTTCCAGTAATGGTTGTAATGCTAAATCCCAAAAGACAGGGCTGCAGAAAAATCCCTGGGGGCAGCCTTTATTTATTTCTCTTTTGATTTTGTCGTTAGGGAATCTCATGGTAACAGTTCTATGTTTGTAGTAATCTCTCAGGCTGTAGTACAGCCGCTTTGGACAGCGAGTTTGCCAGAGTCTTGCAAACAATGCTGGCCACCATAAGTTGTCGAAAGCCCCCAAAAAGTCAACAAGGACTCCGACCACATATTTCTTTTCTGATCTTTCGACTATCTTGATGGCTCAGTTTATTGCATCCTCAGTCGATGTTTTTGTCCTGAAACCATACTGATTGGAATTCATACCAATGGATGTTCTAAAGTCCTGAAGTTTTTGACACAGTACTTTTTCCTGCACCTTCCCCATAATGTTTAGTAGGCAGATCGGGCGGTAAGATTTCGGCATGAGGGGACCTTTATTGGCACCTTTCTTAAGTATTACAACTTCACCATGCTTCCAGATGCTTGGTATTCTTCCTTGCCTGAGATATTCATTGAATAGTCTGCACAAAATTGGAGCTACATCCAAGATCAACTTTTGTATCACTTCAGCCAGGATTCCGTCTGGTCCTGGTGCTTTTCCCACTCTCAGAGAATTAATTGCTGATACTACCTCTTCCAGTGTGATGTCACTCTCTCTGAAGTCACTCCCATAGGGCTGCCACATTCCGCGATAGAGCTCATCTTGTTGATCACTGTTCTCCTCTAGTCAATCAAGCGGCAGTAGGCTGTTCAACAGCTGATCCACTGATTCCCTCCAGTTAGTTGTAACGGTACCATCTTCTCTTCTAATCCCTCAAATAGTATCCTAGCAACATCTCTGAAGTCCTGATATACTGCAATTACCCACCAGATTTAGTTCATAAACAAGTTTCACATGCCACATTAGAATCCACTCAACTAATCAACAGCCCACAATCCTCTAAAACCAACCACAGCCCCATTTCGGTCACCCGATACTTCCCAGGTTTGGAATCCATCAATCGAGTCCTGTGACAAGGTTATGATTTCCTTCGAGCCTGTCCTGAGATGAGAACCCTCCTTCCAAAAGTCCTCCCTCATCCACCTAGAACCTGCTTCAGTAGACCTCCAAACCTCAACCAACTCTTTGTCCATAAACATGGGACCCCCCAGCCTGCAAGACAGCTCTAAGGTTCTTTCCTTGCAAAAGATCCCGCTGAAAATTATGCAATATGCACCCGCATTTCACCACCTTCACCAATACTGTAATTGGGGAAAGCTTCCCATCATAGGACTTGCCACTTGTGTAACATACCACCTTATATATCATCTCACCTGTAACCATTGCCCAACTTCCTACATAGATAGGTCTTACCACGAATCCACTGGCCATCAGAACAAACAGACACAGACAATCGGCATTCACCCAGAATTCTGACCACCCTGATCTTATCATGCCACCACTCATGGCACCAACAATTTCAGCACATGCTTCACGATCCTTGCTGTCAGAGCCCTCTCGGACAAAAGCAGCATGTCGGAACTCAGAAGGTTGAAACTGGCTTATCGGTACCAACTGGGCACCAGCCAACCACCAAGAGTAAATGTAAGATAGCGCCAATTTTACTCTCTAACCCCCCCCCTTCTACCCATCCCCCTCACTTCCTACCTTTCCCCACAGAACCATCGCTCAACAGAGCCTATCTTTTAGTAGTTTGAAACTTCAAAATTTGTTTTCTAAATTTCTTTGTTTAAATTTCCCTATATTTTTATTTCACAAGTTTCTCAGTTTTTGTGTATATACATACATGGTGTAAAAGGCCAGTTAAGACCATCAGCCGACATCTACCATGTTTCTGCTATGGGTTTCTACGTGCAGGTTTTTTTTTTTTTTTATTTTCTGGTTTTTGTATTTCAACCCGCACCCTCACTTCCCGCCATGTTTTTTAAACCACCATGAGCTACCGGCCTTGTTGGCTAACTCAGTTGGCTGCTCATTCTACTAGTGAAGAAGAGCTATAAGCTCAAAAATTCTGTCTATGTGTGTGCATGTCTTTTCTGTGTCTCGACACTGCAGGAATCACCTTCTATGGTAAGCGGTGTTTTTTCTCCTATCCAAACATTCAATGTATATGTAATCTTGGTGGCCACAAAATGATGGCCGAAACGTCAGGTTTCAACAAATTGACGCGGTTCAACCCGGACAACCAAGATTACATTGACAATGACCGCGGAAGTCTGCGCACCCATTCAATGTATATATATATTCACTCATTGGTCCCATAGCAAGCAGATGCACCTTAGCAGTCAGCTGCCCCACATGCTCTTGTTTACATTGCAGGTCACTGCATTATCAGCTCTCACTGGCAGTCATGAATAATTTCACGTTACCTTAGAAGTCACCTGGATGTCCACCTAGCCACATACTATTGTTTGTTTGCAAGTGGGAACACATGGAAGTTTGTTTGCAAGTGGGAACACATGGAAGGTGATTTTAACTCTGATTTCTTTCCTATTTGGAAGATTGTAACTGTATTTTTTGACTAATCTTACAAACTATATGATACTGTAAGTGTAAATATTAGGTTTATGTGTGTGTGTGCACTTAAGATATATTGCTTCAGCCTGTTGGGACATTCTTTAATCTTCTTATAATGTCCTGTTTGAACTGTTACTTTAAGGAGATTTTATACTATCATTCTGAATGGTCTGCAATATTATATGTCCAGTTTCAAGCTTCTCCCTCACCGTACGCCTTCATCCTTCAACAATACTAAGTCTCCTACCTTAAATTCCTTTGGTATTTGAGTAGTGTTATAATGCTCTTTATTTTTAAAGTTTGCTTCCCTTGTCTGTCTTCCAAGCTGTGTGATATAAACATTGGTTTTTAATTCATTCTCATAATTTTCATAAGAGTACCTACCTAGCTTCCAAGAGGTCCTTCTGCAAAATACCTGGAATATTTGGTAAATGGCCAAAGAGAAGTTCAAATGGTGAATAGTTAGTCAAGGACTGCATGGTTGTATTGTATAAAAAGGTCAAATGCTGTCTACTCATCCCAGTTCGATTGGTCCTTATCTATATTGTGTCTGGGGTATTCTGTGAGGGGTCGATGCAAGACAGCCATTAGATTGGGGATTCCAGGCTGTTGTTAGGATTCTCTTAATCCCCAGGATCTAGCTTTAGTGTGTCAATAACAAAGTTTTTCCCTTGTTTTGACAATAATTCTGTAGGAATCCCATATTTAAGGATGATTTCCTGCAGTAACAACCTGGCAATTGTGTCAGCATCTTGCTTCAGTATTGGTATGGGCATAAGAAATTTTAATATTTTAGACTTTAGAATGTGATTAGTCAACATCAGTGGACCTACTATGTCTACAGATCATCTACGGATGTTGTGGCAGGCTTACAACCACATTGTACTCTTGGTATCGATTGGCTCTGCTTAGTTGAAGCTAATTTAGATTGTGCACATGGAATGATTGATATACAGTTATAAGGGCAATGTTTATCAGTTAAATTAAAACATGGATGGAAAGATGTAAGAATTCTCTCAGCTAGAATACTCTTCCAAAACAATGAAATTAATGGTGATTTTTTATATTAAATTGGTCCATTTTTGGGTGATATGGTTGAAGACTCAGGAGTAGAATAAAGTATTGACCAAAGTTGTTCAAGATGTTCAGTGTAAACATAAATGTAGACTGTCAAACTTAATAGAGGAGTTTCAGGATGTCTTTTCCAACCAAACCGGTCTCGTATATGACTATGAACATCATTTTCAGGATACCTGTACTAAACCATTCTTCATTAAACCATACCCCACACCAATAGCAAAAAGGGAAATGGTAGACAAAGGAATTATTTGTATGCTCCAATGGGGGATAATAAAATGCTTGTTAGGCGGAAAGGAAGCTTGGGGGTTGCAGCACTTTGCCTAAACTGTGAACAATAAAGTTCGTGACCTGTGTAGCTTTCTGGTACCTTAATATTTAATAATGTGGTCACCACGGGTTTGTATTATGAACCCCAAACATGAAGGGTATGATTAAATAAGTTCTCTTGACACAGTTCTAAAATCACAAAATACTTATATTCTTGAAAAGTTCACTCTTACATTGTTGGTACCACAATCATGGATAAAACATGGGACAACAGTTCCATAAAAGATTGACAGCCTAGCACATTCATATGAGAAGACAAACTCACTAAATCCCACTAACTTTAGTGAAAATAAGATTACGGCATATTACAATGTGCCGCACCACCGACCCGCGTGGAGCAGTTCGCTCCGCAAACCAACGCCAAGTTAACAGTTTCAAATCTGCTGGAAGACTAGGCTATATAGCAACAGAAAGTTACTTCTTTGATAACTATCGATAGTAGAGCTGTAAAAGTAACAATGTATTTGTTACTGAGTAACTGCAGTTCTGCCCTGGAAGAAGATCCCAAAATGAGGGTCGAAACGTCGGTTTCAAGAAACATGACGCGGCGCCACCTGGACAGCCAAGAATCAACTGACTCTGGCCGCGGAAGCCTACGATTACCTTTGCCAAATTAGTTAATTTTACTTTTAAATTATTCTAGACAGTGCTGACTATAGATGGTGATAAAATATCATCTGTGACTTTACTTCATTCAGAGTTATTTCAAATCTTAAATATTTGCTTTCCTAACAGTGTGGTTTAAAACGTAAACAAACCAAATTATCTCTTAAATTAAATTTTTTCCAGATATAATGAATACACGTAAAAACGATTCTTATAATGAGTTTTCACTGTGGAATTGAATGCAGGAAAATCCATTCAAAATGACAATTACTTTACGCAAAATTTCTATGTTCAGCATAAGCGACTTCAAAATCGAACTATAGAGTATATTACTGTTGGGGATAGCTAGTGGGAATGCTTTTGGCAAGCTAAAGGGTACCTTACATACACCAATAGGCCTTTCAACAATCCATTAGTTGTGGTAACTAAAGTAGACCAGACAGTATGCTTAGTCCAAGATGCATGCATCTTAAATAAATACTTGCAGACAGAAAGGGATCATTTCCTGCCCATTGATGAAATACTCCATAATTTACATGGCAAACAGTTTCTCATGTCTTTGTACCTCAACAGTTCCTGCTGGAAGTGTCAATATTGAAAAAGAGTCTCATAAATATACATCCTTCTTGTATCAAGGACAAAGATTCCATTTTAAAGTTGGAGCTGAATAATGCTGTAGCTAACTTTGTGTCAGGGAACAAACCGCATACCAGGGTTGATGTATCGGTTTCTTCACCTAAACTTTTGCACATTCACATTGGCCGATAAAGCTTAAAAATGTTCAAAAACCATGGTTAACCTTCAGATATCACTAACTATGCACAATCAAATTGGTCGCCACAAACTTAAATAAACCATAGGTAAGGAGGGTGCTATTTTATATATGAAAAATCAGATCACGAAATCAATATATTCTTGAAAAAAGTTCCACATATTGCAGTTAGCCTAGGCATCAGACTATTCATCAAACATAGATTGCAAGAAATGAAGCAAAACAAGACCGCCGAACCCTGAACAGAAAATTTACACTTTCCTCCTATTAGCCCACATGTGCTGTACTGTTCAAAATTCTAACATGGCTTCCATGAAGTGCGCCATTGGCCCACTTCCTATTTGTAACTACCCAACATCCACGCTCAACGCGTGCTCGTTCGACGACACATGTCCGTCCTCTCTCGAGGTCCCCACTTGAGTGTCCTAGCTGCCGGCTCGCATTTCCTTTTGTGAGGATGGCATCTTACCACCAACATCAAAAAGTATTAAAGAAAAATATGTCACCGGAGGGGTCTCAGAAAATCACTGTGTGTAGAGCGTCTCCTTAGAAGCGTTTCGTGATCAGTGGGTTTTACTTCTAAATTTCTTCAAATCCTCGTAAAACATTTATTTCGTCAGTGAAATTGTACAGTTATTTTGACTAGCGAGTATTTATTTAAAAACTTCCGAATATTTAGTTTGAACTATTACTCAAATATTCCCACACCCCTGCTCTTTCCAAAAAGCTATTTATCTTTCAGATCTGTTATTTATTTCAAAAGTTATTGGACTTCAAAAATCCAAGGTGAAAGCTTTTGTCTTTCGGTTCTGCTTGAAATTACTATTTTTTTATTTAAGGTTTATCTCGCAAAGTTGTTGTTTCCAGAGCTTATCTTTAATTTATTTAAGCATTTTACAAGTGTTTTTCGTTACTGAAGTGGGTTTAAAAGTTCGTAATTTCAGTTTATAAGTGACCACATTTTTGTCCGACAATGTTACTTTAAAATTACTTATATCGTTTAGTAGACAAATAGCAGCTGTTTGAAACTTAAAAAATGTTTGTTAGAATATTATTTGGTGGCATAAAAACTACTTTTTAAACTCAGAAATTACTTAGCCGTGTTATAATCTTTTATCGACATGTGGACATGGATTTTTGTTTTAAAAAATATGTTTACTGTCTTTATCTTATCTGAAACTACAAATTATTAGTGAATTTTACTTTCTTTGGTTTGATTATTATTATAAAAGTGCTTTACCGCATCGAAAAGTGTGTAAAATTAATGATTTTACATCATAACCAACTCGAATATTTACAAGCTATACTTTTTTGATATCCCTGAATTAGGTAAGTTTAACAGTGATTTCCTATTATAAACTGTTATTATTATCTGTTCATTTACTTTTCTGACTTTTAGATATCATGAATTTGGTTTTAGGCTGCAGTACTATGTAGTAACATTAAACCTATTTCTCATCACTTTTAACTGATTATTAAAGTTACAAAGAGTAAGGTAGCTTACATTTGTCAGGACACTTAGTCTTAGGCATTGAGATTCTCAAAAGAACAAATTACACACACACACACAAAGCCAATTGAAGAACACTGGGATACACTAAGAGAAGTCTTATTAGGATGGGAATAACTGTATGTTAGAGAATTGTTGTGTTTCTCCCATCCAAAGTAGATTTTCTAGGCCATGTGATTACTCCAGATGGAATAATATCTTCTCCAGATAACTTGCAGCAATTAAAAATTTTCCAAGACCAAAAGATAAAACGCAATTTAAGAATTTTTTAGGTCTCTGTGGATATTACTGAAAATTCATTCCCACTCAGGTACTTAATAGCCAACATTTCCAGAAATTAAGGAAGTTAAACTCTACATGGAATCGGATCACATTATGCAAAGAGGATTTTATCAACACTAATGGGGCTCTTCTACAAAAAATTGTCTTATGTTCACCTGATTGGACTTTACCAATATGTATGGTCACAGATTGTTCGGATTATGGACTAGGAGTGGAGTAATTTCAATAAATTGTAACAGAAATGGAGATACAAAAACATACCATAGCATTTGCTAGCAAGTTACTTGACAAAGCACAAAAGAATTATTGCATAAGCAAAAACTAGGTGTCAGGCAGGAATGTACGTTGGGGGATTAACAACACTTTCACCTGAACTGTGAGCAGCTAAGTTCATGACCATGCGTAGCCTTCTGGTACCTAAAATATTTAAGAAATCAGCCACCACGCATTCATATTAAACCCCAAATGCGAATAATTAAAATAAGGTCACTTGACACAATTTCAGAGTAACACAATACTTATATTCTTGATAAAGTTCACTTGTCAATTGTCGGTACCAGATATGTCGATAAAGCATTGAACAACATTTTCATTGAAGATCACAGGTTAAGCACAATCATACAAGAAGACAAAAACTCACATTTCCCCCTAACATTAGTGAGTACTACAGCATGTTGGAATTTGCCGAAACCTCTACCGCTCCGAGCAGTTCACCCGGCTAACTAGCGTGAAGTTACGCGATCACTTTCCGGTGAAAGAATCAGACAAATCATAGTGGCTGCATTGTCTTTTATAAGCTTGCCATGGCCTATGATGTCAGTAACTTTTTTCTTTAATTAATATCTCCTAAAGTACAAAATAGTTTAACTTGCAATTTTTACAAGGGCTTCATATTATCATGTTCTATCAGTTTTTATTTAATTTAACTTTCAGAAAGGTTTCTATAGGCTTAAAATTGAAATCTATCACGTGACCAACATGGCGGACTTTCTCAAACTCCGACGACAATCTATCTTTTAAAACTTAATTACCAGACAAATACTTACGCTTTTTATCAAAACCATTATATGTTAAAATCGTCTCAATTTGGGCTATCTACTGATGTAAATTTCTAAATTGTATTTCTTTTAGTTAAAAAGTTCATTTTTTCTCTTAATTGAAACCACTAATTAAACTTTGCCAAATTATTAAATTTAACTACCAAAATATCCGGAACAATGCTGACTATAGCTGGTGATAAAAGTTCAGCTGTAGCTTTACTCAATTCAACGATATCTCGAACCTTAAATTTTTATTTTTCTGATTGCGTGAAAAAACTGGGATATCTCTTAAAATAAACTTTTCCCGATATAATAAATACACTTTAAAATGATTCTAATGGTGAATTTTCACTGTTGAAATTAATACAGGAAAATTCCTTCAAGTTGACAATTACTCTTCTCAAAATTTCTAAGTCCAGCATAAGCGACTTTAAAATTGGTTTATAAACTATGTTATTGCTGGGGATGACTAGTGGGAGTGCTTTTGATGAACTAAAGGGTACCTTACATAGGCCTTAGCAGTAGTTTGAACATTCCAATGATTTAGATACCTGTTACTGGGTAAAAAAACTTATTATCTGTACATACTATAAGGCCCTCCTTCTCCTTAAATGTAAACTGTTACATGGTAGGCTAACCCGGTGGACACTCCTGTAACAGGAATTCGACTACCAAATTAAATATGAATCAGGAAAAGAAAATTACATAGCAGATGCATTTTCTGGATTACCTGAAGGATGAAACAGATATTTTGAGGAAGGAACCCAGAATTTTGTATCTCTGTGTGGTTACACATGAACAAGAGGTCACCCACTCACTCCAGCATATGGAAGATGAACATTTAAAAGACACTACACTCGCATATGTCTTACAATCATTAAAACAAGTGGATATAGACCATAAATTACATATATTTTATTGTACCAAAAATAATGTACTCTTTCAGAGAAGGGGCGTAGCTACTATGGGGCTAGGCAGTGCAGTGCACCGGGCCCTTACACTCAGGGGGCCCCCAAGCATACCTCAGGGGGCCACCAAGTGCAGTTCAGAGGACCCATGGGCCTTCACGGCAAAAAGTCGCCCATCTGGCCTGAGGGCCCAAAATAAATGTTTTGCACCAGGGCCCTTGTTGACCTAGGTACGCCACTGTTTCATAGGAGTAGTTCCTTGACTGATCAGTGGCGATTATATATACCAGAACATATATTGATAATATCATTCAATACCAATACTTGAGTCATGGGCACTGTGGGATAACCAAATACTATAAGATTGTTCACCAAAATGTGTACTTTCTGGACATGTCTTGGAGAAAAGCTTAATTTAATTTAATTGCAATGGAGCGCACACTTCAGTGGCAATTGCCCCATACACCAATCTTCCTTCCCTTTCCTGCACCCACCTATATTTGCCCTCTACAAATTTCAACTTTAAATTCTTTCAACGTTTTTGGTAACTTATTCATCATTTCTCTTGGTAACTTATTCTAATCCCTGACACCCTTACCTAAAAGAAGAGAATCTTCCTACACTCTTGTGCCAGAAACCAAGTGCCAACTTGTAGTCATGGTTATCTTTTCCATTCCATGCATTACTTTTCATTCTTATACCAATCTCTTTCCATGCTTCATCACCAATATACGCCTTGTACACTCCCATTATATTCTTCGCTTTCCTCCTGTCTTCCAATGAATCCCACTCCAGCTCTTTTATCATATCTGTAACCGATTGCGTTTTGCGGTAATTAAAAAAAAATTATAATCCCTTTTTCATCCTCACCTACCCCTGTATTTGATATCCAAAATGTGGGTCCCATACTACACCACCATATTCAAGCAATGATCTGACCATAGGTCTTTAACACAATTCCTTTAGTCCTCTCATACATACCCTTATCACTCTCTCCAACAAGTGCAGAATTTTGAAACCTTTTCCTACTAACTGTCAAATGTGTCCTGCCCAGTTAAGCTTATTAACAAATATAATGGCAAGATATTTTCATTTCAAGTCTTCAACAAGCAATTCTGTCCCCACCTTATAATCATAATCAACCTTTAGTTTTTATCGGTGTATCTAATAAGCTGACTCTTTTTTTGTATTCATCTTCATCTCATGTTTACCAACGCAGCTATATATCCTGTCCAGATCACCTTGTAGCTGTTTACAATCCTCTGTCATTATGATATAACATTATGTCATCTGTTTTCTGATAGTAAACAGTCAACACAATTATTCATTAGAATAGTGAATATAAATGGTTCCAATACATTCCAATGGCAGTCCCAGTTTTACTTCAACTTCTTTTGATACTGCATTCGACACCCTAACCTTTCGTTTTCTACCTAGTAAAAGTTCTTCTACCCAGCAAATCACTTTCTCATCCACTCCAATGGTTTTTACCTTATTTGCTACCATTTTATGGCTCATTCCATCAAAAGCCTTTGAAAAACCTATTGCTACACTGTCAGTTTGGCCACCCTTGTCCATTTCATCCAAGATATCTTGCATATATCCCAACAACTGAGATAGGCATGAATATCCTTGACAAAAGCCATGTTGCCTACTTGAAAACCACTAATGTTCCTCGCATATATTTCTGATGTGGTTGCATATCAGTCTGTCCTTTAATATACCCACCACTGATGTCAAAACTGATTGCCCTGTAATCTTTTACTCTATTTCTCACCTCCCCCTTATGTCCTGGCACTACTATCACACTTTTGCAGCAAGTATACAGACTCAATTTAAATAATGTTTCAAGATAAGCTACAATGTCATATTCTGCTATCTTTAGTAATATTATCTACACCAGCCCCTTTATGTTTTTAGATTTCTTACTTCCTTCGTGATATTGTCAGGATGAATTTCAAATTTTTCACCTGCTCATTTCTAATTGTGTTGTTAAGCTCGTCATTTGATTTAGACCCTCCCATTTCTGATTCATTGTCAAGTTATTTAAAATCTCTACATTTTTCAAATTCTCAGTAACTTTTTCTCCGTCCTTACCTATAAGTGCCCCAACATCTTCCCTTCCCCTCAGTTTTCTAACATTTCCATAGAAATTGCACGATGCATCAGTCAATGGTACCCCCGCACTGATAATACTCTTCATAAATCCATCTTTAGCCAACTTTCTTAGCTAATATTAATACCTTGTTTAGTTGTTTTAAATATTCCCTACTGCCCTGCTGTCTCTTAACTCTTTTATGTTCTCTTCTTACCAACCACTTTAATCTCCTCACCTCCCTATTATAGTACACAGGTTCTCTTCTTCAAGTTTGAAATCTGTGCCTGTTTCTAACTGTACCTGTTTTCCCCTTCAGCTTTGGCTGCTGGTTCACTGACTCCTCTAATATCCATCAGAACTGCTTCATGATCACTTATTCCTTCAGTTGCTTGATCATCATTCGGGTTTATTAGGAATATATCCAAAATATTTTGTCACCTAGCATTCTGCTCTAACACTTGTGCAAATACTCCTTCCCTTATTAAGGTATTTGCAAATCTCTGTTCCCTTGTATTATTAATCTTATTTCCTACCCAGTTTACACCTGGTAAATTTAAATCCCCACCAATAATGACCATTCTATTCTCACCTCTGAAATCTGAGTATGAATTTAATTTCTCCCGAAGAATCTCATTTTCATCTGGCATTCTTCCACTGCGGTAAACAGCCAACACCCTGATTTTTTTCTTTTTTATTACTCCAGAAATTTACCACAAGTATCTCATGGTCATGATCTATAAACACCAGTGAACTGTTTTTACTAACTGGTCCACCAATTGCTCCTCTATATCTGTGGTACACTCTGTAACTATTGGAAAAAACCTCTTTGTCTATTACCTCTTCTTCTTTTAACCAAGACTGTACCCCTATAATTACTTGTGGTTTAGGTATCTCTTTTAAGTTTGCAAATTTGATTACTTTGTTCATTATACTTCTACGGTTCACCAGTAATACCCTTATTACTGGTGGTTTTTTATTTTCAGCACTAACCTACAGCCCAGTTTTAACCCAGCCAATTATTGTTTCAGCAACTTCATCTATTTCTTTAACATCTGCGATTTTTCTCATTGTGGATCAGCAATCAATATCATGTTGATCATCTATTTCCATCCCTTCATCAGTAACCCCTAACCTAAAAAAAGGTACAGTCCTGACCACATCATCAGTGGAAATGGGCTTTCTCACAGCTTCACTTACAACTCAGAAAGCAACCTATTGCCCTTTCTATTTAGGTGTGAAACCCCCTGTACCAATGGTGTTCACAGACACAACCCCCCAAGACAGAACAAATGGCATTCCCAAGTAGTACTTCCATTTCCACATTTACCCACCTCTCAGCATAGTTCAATTGTGGCCGGTCATGGCGACTTAGGGCCTGCATGAGCTAAACCCTGGTATGCTGCACCTCTTCAGGTCACTCTCTATACTAAAACTCACATTCCTTCAAAACTATTTGTGCACCTATCACTACTCTGACATCCTTAGTGAAATTCCTACAAAGTGAACCTATATACTCTATTATCAGACATAATATTGTACTATATTAATTGTGACCTGATAACCTATGCAACTCTGGTCCCGCGGAAGAGGGACTACACCTCTCCCATGGCTAGTACCTTGCAGCAGAACCCTTTTTTTCCTATTCTTTCCTTACACGCCCTTATTCCTAAAAGTCTGCCGCATCTTACCTACCCCTACATCTACTTGAGGCTCTTCTCTTCCTGACTCTGACAACAGGTCAAACCTATTTTTCCCCACAATTTCTGAAGTATCTGGCTTCTTTATCCTATCAAGCATATATTTGTTACCAGCTCCCACCTATCCGTCTCAACTTCTTCCAACCCATTATCTCTAGTTTCTGCCTCTATAACATGAGCCTCAACAGGCTCAGTGTCCCCAGGCTGAGCCCTCACAGGCTGAGCCTCCATAGGATGAGCCTCAAAAACCCTGATCCTTTCACACTACTCCCTGATCATTTCTCCCATCTCTGTCATCCTTCTACGAAACCATAGGAGAGCCTCATTTATTGCCCATGTCTCCTCTTCCCTACATGCCCAATGAAACCACTTCAAACACCAATTCAACCCACATACCTGCAACAGGCACCACATTTTCCAGTCATGATTTTTCCCAAATAATTCTAGCACCTTCTAAAGGAACCTGAAATATATTTAGTACAGTAGTCTAATAAAGTTTATACTATGTTTTTAAAGTTTTTATTAAATTTGATAAAAGCTTTACTCCTCAATCAAGGTATTATAATTAATAAGTGGATAAAAATACTTTAATTAAATACTATTATTATTTTTACTAAATTTTAGACTAAAATTTGCCAGCTGAACAAAGTAGACAATGTAAAGAGGCCTGGAGCCCTGCATAGTATTATTCCTATCAAAACCTTGGAGTTAGTTGCTTTAGATTTATTTTGGCCTCTTCCCAGATCTGGAGGAGTGAGAGGGGGGGAGGGGAGAAGGAGGCATTGTGCAAATTTACGTTGTCATAGATGTCTTTTCCAAATTCTTAATGTTGTACCCTGTTAAGAAGGTAACTACAGACACCATTTAGAACAAGTACAACAAGATTAGCAACCACTATATACCACACATTGCAAATATCGAGGCTATCCATACTAATAATGGTCCTTAATCTTCAAGTAGTAAGTGGGCAGCAAACTTGGCACAGGTAAACATAAAAATTGATAAAACTTCATACTATTATCTCCAGGGAAATCCTGTGGAGCACCCTACGCGTGAACTTGGAAGGTGGTTTACAACAAATTGCAAAGATAAAAGTTGGACATTACAGGTACCACAGATTGAAAATGTACTTAATTCCATCTCACATGACTTGACAGTCTATCACTTTTTGAAGTTATGTGCAGGCAAAGGCCTCCACACCTAATTACAGATATTATCGATTTCCCTAGTAATAATATCACTGCATATGAGGATAGTCTACAAGCAATCAAAGAACACAAAAGAAAGACAGGAGGAACATAAAAGAACTATTACACACACTTCATATTAGTCCAAACATGTCGGAAATCTGCAGCTCAGAATGAAGAAATAAACAAATTCTTCCCACGTTTTGAAGGTTTGTACGAGGTTACCAATATCAGACATATTAATTCATACATATTGTTACCTCCTGACACTAAGAAGCTAAAGGGCCACTGTCATGTTTCGTCATTGAAACTGTTTAAACAACTCTGTTAGCAACACACGGGCACTACCCCATGCCTACCTATAAAACAGTTGTTTTTCTTAAAGATGTTGCGAATTTTTTATAAGTTTACAAACATTGGTACATGGTCCTCGGTTTATACCCTTACTTTGTTATAATAGGACATTCATGGTCCAGGGTCCAATACTTCTATACATTTATAGAGAGATACCTATACTATGACCAGTGTATCGGTTCTTACAATTTACATTGTACCATGACATGATCCTTATACGGTATATGACTTACCCAACATCATTGTACTGATGGATCGAAACTACATTTCAACAATTGTTATTTTTCAAAATAATTTCATGTACTTTCTTTTATATACATATAGCCATAAGAATGAATGGCCACTGACAGACAGTATTCACTCGGAATCCAAAACATTCAGCCATCTCCCATGACACCAATAATTTTATTTCTTGTTTCACGATGAATGCTATCACAGTCCTCCCAAAACAAAACTCAGAAGGTGGGAGTTTGCCCACCAATAAAAACCGGGAGCAAGGCATCCTCCTTGTCTTAATTTGAGATAATTCCCAGTGAGTACTTTTCGTTCCCTCTATCACCATTGTCTAAATTGAACCACCACACCCAAGAGGTGATGTTTAACTGCGTGAATTCTTTGATTTTTTATTTTATTTCATTTACTTATTTATTTCTGCTTACTCATATTTATGTTGTGAAGATTTTACTGTATTATTCTACTCTTTTTCCAACATTCAGCATTTCTCGGGTACTAGCTCCAATTCACTTTCCCCCTCTCCCTGCCCTCTGTTTGAATTTACCCTCACGATGTTCCTTAGTAACAATCATTCTGTGAGACAATCTTCTACAGCACCCACTCTCCATAATGTAAGACCCAACACTTACCACAGAAGAAGATGGCTGGGAATGATGAACATAAAAACGAACAAACACAAGAAATGCAATATTTTGGCAGTTAACCATTATTCTTGCTTAAAGCCCTCCACCTGGGGTCTCAAACACGAATAATGCTTAGCTGCTGAAATATTGCATTTCTTGTGTTTGTTCTTTTTTATATTCATTATTCCCAGCTGTCTTCATCTGTGGTAAGGGATGGATCTTATTTCTCTATCCTTCCTTAGTTTTAGTGCCTTAAAGCATTTTCCTGCTCATTGTTGTTATTATATATACAATGGGGTAGCCAGAAGATTTCATAACCTTTTGTTATTTACTATGGTTCTTATGTCCACATTATAAGGATTATTATGTTACTAGGATAATTTAATATCTTTTAAAAGCCATATTTAAACCCCAATTAAAATGGCAAAATTATCACTTTTTGTAAACAATTTCAATCAACCAATATATATTTGATATTTTTGCCATGAGTATTTTTTCATAAATTCACTTAAACTTTGAGAAAGCTTGGTACAGGCAGTTTTAATGTCTTAATCTGCATATTTTTCTACAAGTTTGTAAATGATTTTATGGGAGATACCCATAATATGATACAATTTTCTTTTGTGCTTTATCTTTAAGCTTTAGGGGTAGAATTATTCAATTTTATTATGAATCTGTATCCATTAGTATGATAGAATTATTCAATTTTATTATGAATCTGTATCCATTAGTATGATAGGGCACTCATATACTTGTGTTTTTCTCAGACTTTCGGTGATGAGAGTACCATCTGGTCCACCTGCTATGACAGGGAATGTGTGTATGTTGGACTTCGCTCTAAAGTGAGTCTTCTTGATGGAACCTTGTTTTATATCCATATATAGCTCCAACTTTCATTCAACATTTAAGTTCATGTGTCTTCATGACAGGACTTGGAGTTTTTGGTAATAGGTGTTTATTAGGTATCTAGGCAATCTTCGGGTGCCTAGAATATGGTGTTTTAGGAGAAAACCATTTTTGTTTATCTAAACAAATAGAAACTTTTTAAGTAAAGTAGAATGTAAGAATTCAAACAAAAATGAACACTTTTTCAAGTAATTTAGTAATTTCAGGAATATTTTTCGTGCAATTTGAAATGATTTATAAACATTTTTCATACATTTTCAATGTTGTTATGAACAGGTTCTGCTATAGATATATGAGAGCACAACGAATTTCCTATATATAATTTGTAAATTTTTAAACTGGTATAATGGATTAGGAAACTTGAGTTTATATTTTTTTTTTCCAAGCATTTTTATGGAATCATTTAATTTGAAGATGCAGTAGTCTGAATGATGTATGAATGGGTGAAGCTTTCACAACATATAATCAGAAGGGGAATGCTATTTTCTAACATTTTAAATTCAACTCATTTCAGCTCTCATAGTTTGCAGAATATGTTTAAATTATTATTACTTTGGTGCGGGGGGGGGGGGGGGGGGGGAGCGGTGCATGTTACATATCTATTATCTTACCTAAACCATTTCGTACGAGGCCTATTACATTTATTCATTCATTTTATTTGGTCCTATACATCATTTATATACAACTTGTATAATGAATTAGGACAAGTCAAGGTACATTAGAGTCTATATTACTTCTATCTTGATTAACAATTTAATGCCTTAAGTTAATTACAGGGGCGTAGCTACTATGGGGCTAGGTGGTGCAGTGCACCGGGGCCCTCACGCTCAGGGGGCCCCCAAGCATACCTCAAGGGGCCCCTAAGCGCACCTCTAGGGGCCCTCAAGCGCAGTATAGAGGGCCCACGAGCCTTCACGGCAAACTGGCGACCTTTTTTTTTTTTTAGCTCTACCGTCGTCGAAGGGGCCCCTGAGAACACAGGAGCCCCTCACTACACTAAGGGCCCTCGCTGTGCTCAGGGGGGTCCCAACCACTGCTCAGGGGCCCCTAAAGAACAATTCAAGGGCCCTCATCCTCAGTTCAGGGGGCCCCTACCCACACACAAAGCAAAAAAAAAGGTCGCCCGTCTGGCCTGAGAGCCCAAAATAAATTTTTTGCATTGGGGCCCTTATTGACCTAGCTATGCCACTGGTTAATTATAAACCTATTCATTCTCTACACATAAATTATTATGTCAATCACTTACTTTTCACACATTTGCGCTACAGTTTTACTTTTTTTACATGTTATTGACAAATATGTGCTGCAATATCCTATATAATTACAAACTATTAATACAAACATTTTTTTATTCTGTCAGTCTTTCCCTTGTTCCTCAGTTAAATACTATTTGATTTAGTAGAAGGCTTTATCACATAAATACTCTTTAAACTTAAGATTCAACTGTCCTCTCTTGTTACTAATTAATCTTAAAGCTGCAGGAAACTTATTAAACAGTTGGGCTCCAGAATAGGAAGGACATTTTTCAATTTCCCCCCCCCTTTTCTGTGTGTGTGTGTGTGTGTTGTGTACATGTAAATTGAAATTAGTTTTATTAAGTGTTTCATATTTGTGTATTTGTTCATTCTTTTTTAACAACATTCTTTTTGAGTGGAAGCAGTATAGACTTATTTAGATATGTATATACAAGAGAATATTAAAATCTACAAAATATTTTTTACATGAAACCATTCTTTTTTCTTTTAATATTGTTCTAATTATATTTTTTTTGTATTTTAAATATTCTCATCATACTATTTTCTGTGGGCCTTCCCCATGCTGATATACCATATCTCAGTTGGCTTTCAAAAATGGAGAAATAGACAGTCATCAGAATTTCTCTAGTGCAGAATTCTTTGAGGTAGCTGACCATAAATACTATAGGCCTTAGTTTCTTACAGCACTGATCCACTTGATTTTCCCAATTCATGAAATTGTCAATTTGAATCCCTAGCAAGTTAGCTGTATTTGCTCCTTCATTTGCTCACTGTTTATGTTTAAATTTACAGAGTACCTCGTTCTTTTATTTGAAACTAGCTTTGCCCGGCATGCATTGCAATGCCCAAGTTTTGCTCTAAGTGGAAACATATACATAAGGCATACACACCTACATGCAAAAAATAAATTAAAGTCAATGGTTTTTGCGCATTAATTAAATTGGGGAAGAATTAGTACTGCTTTAGGATGTGGGATATTTGTGGTCTTTCCTTCTTCTCCAAAAGCGAAGTACACAGCATTGCTTGGGGGATGGATGTGCAAAGTACCTTCAACTTCAGATAAAAACTGTAGCATCGTATAAAGAATATAAGTAAAAAGTAAGGGGATTTATAGGGGGGAGAGAGGTTGTGTATTTGTTAGCTAAATGAAGACAGTAGTTTTCTCTTTGTTTAAATGTATACATATGTAAAGTTTGTAATAGTCTCTTAAATGATGGCTCTACTATAAAATTGTTAGGTGCGCTGTATCTCGTCAGCAATAAGAACTACATGATCTTATTCTATCAACATATTTACATTGTGCTTCGCACATGACTCATCTCAGAGGTTTACAAATGAAATGGGTTAACAGTAAAAAAAAAATTGAATTTATTTATGAGGTGTCATTTAAAGATCAGTACCTGGGTGACCGATCTTCACTCAGTATCTTTCAATTTCTGTTCAATATGCAAGATTTTGAGTAAAGTTTGATTAAAGGTAAAGGTTTTTTTGAAGGCATCATAGGCATTTTTAAGTGCACAGTTCCCTCCAAAGGGAAGGTAAACTAACATCATTAGGCTTATTGGTACCTGAATCCTGCAAGATGAGGTTTGAGCCATTTCCAAGATACCAAATCCAAGAACTTTTTTATTATTTTTTTGGTAAAAAACGTATTACAAACTTCAAAAGCAAATCTTTATCTACATATGAAATTTCATCCTCATAAATTTCTTTTAAAGTAATTGCTATTACTATGTTAAATAGAAATATTAATGCTAATCTGCAATTGATTAATGGTGCAAGATTAGTGGTAATTCTCTTAGATGAGTACATCATCAGTGCTAAATTAATTCACTCCAATAAAACTATGGTCTTACCTCACATTAACCTCACACCACCAACCCTGCCTTTCTAAATGATAATAAAACAATTTGATCATTAAAAAAAGACCAAGGTCAGACCATTTAAAATGCAGGATTATATTTATCATAACTTGTTTTTTTCGTATAGATACACGTATGTGGCTTTTTCACGAGTTTGTAGATTCATTATCATGATAAAATCAATGATGATGATCACATTACAACTGCTAATATTGTTTTTGGGGAAGTTATGTAAAGTAAAGAACATTGAAAAATGACTTCTGACAAAGCCAACTTTTTTAAAATATTTACTTTTAAAATATTTTAGAGTTAAATATGTGGTATTTAATGGTAACTGCATTTTACAGTTATGTAGTTTTTAATGTTAACGACTTCTTACAGTGAAATCGATATTTATTACTACACTTCAAAATAAAATACCTTTCATTAATAAATACTTGTATTTACTTATTTCCTCAGTATTACATTACCATTCGTTGTTTGATCATGATATTGAGCGAAATATTCGCAAGGGGCAGTTAGTATACATGAATTGTTCATTTAAATATATGAGTTCCTTGAAACCAAAGAGAAAATATTGTAGGCTTCCTTGTACCTGAATCGTCTACGAGATGGCGTTAGTGCTGTTTTCAAGATACCAAGTGCAAAAATTGTTCTTATTTTGTACAAATGAGTTTTTGCAGGGAAGACAACTACTTAGGTAATCTTAAAAAACAAACGTTATTTAAATATGAAATTTCATCCAAATCGTCATAGCCGTTTCCGAGATCCAAAATATATATATAAAAGAATTTCTCGTTTAAAGATATAAGATAAATATGGCAAACATATGACAGGTACCCGGGCTAATAGCTCTATAATTCTGGCGTGACTCTCTCAGGGCAGTTTCCAGTGCCTTTGAGATGTTGCAGAATGTCTCTATATCAGCAGGCAGTACACAATACCCGACATTGACTGGTCGGTGGTGGCGGAGTCGGCGAGCCAGGGTTTGGCCAGCGCACCCGGCTGATGTATAGCATCCACTCATTCCAGCTTGTAGGCAGTGGTACACTGCCCATGACTTCACTCTTTGGCATCCAGCAACGTTCTCCTCCTTTGACACACTGTCAAGAAGTGGCTCTTCTCTACTGGCTGCCTCGGAGCAGCATTCCATGGAACAAAATAAACTGAAATATCCCAGTGGTGTCCCTATTTTGCATAGGCTGGCCCTGCTTTTGTCCTCACGGTTGGGCCTTGACACTGCTCCATTTATATTGGCGACAGCTCAGCGGGTGGCTTGATGAACGGCCTACCAGCTGCAGCTCGCCGAAAAACAGCTTTCGCTCAATTGTCACATACTGCCTCGCTTTGGGAATGTGACTCATTATAGCTTGCCAGCAAACCCACCAAAAATTTAAATTCCATCAAATTAATTTTTTTTATATATATATATAAAGTCTTCACTGCAACTTTATTCACAGTTGAGTTCCTGCCCTCTTGACAGCAACACCCTTGATTTACGAAGCCATTAAACTCAGCAAAATTTCAACTAGTTTGGTTTTAACAAGATATTTATAGCCTTCACCCATTTTCAAACAAATTCGCCTGTGGAAATGTCATGTGAGGAAGCATCAGAGACGTCACACTGTGAATGTTTACAATACTACTTGCTTGGTGCGCAAAACTCCCCAATGTATCAGCCATCCAAAGTGTACAATCCAAAAAACAGCAGGGGCCAGCCTTAACATATTATTATACCCACAACAGAAAAATTCATAACATTTAGAATAACACCACACAATGATTCACAGTACTTATTGTGGTGCCATTAGCACTCACTATAGATTCACAATGGAACCATTACAGGTCCGTCAAAACAAGAAAATATGAATACGTTTATGCAAGGTTGTCCCTCCACAACTCTTCCTCTACACAGTCTTTCATTAACCTTTTATTTTTAAGTTATAATCTATGCAGTTTCTACTATTCTAAAATATCTGTTAAGGACATGGAGCTCTGAGGGACCATTATGATCTTCATAATTACAAAACATAAATCTACCATACAATATAAAGCATAACCCTCCATAATTTACATAGAACTTCACTAATTTACATAGAACTTCACACATAAAACAATTATAGATAAAAACATGTGGCAATTTGAATCAGTGCCACCAATAATCACATAAAATCTAAACTTAATGATCCATTTCCTTAGAACATTAGTACATCGGACTACAGGTGACCAACATTAATCAATGTCTTCTAATATACACAAAGTTTAAAAATAACAAAAATCATGCTAAAAAAATAATTACACATAAGACAGATGATACACTAGCCACAACATGTGCACACATACCTTGAAACTAACAGCATTCATTATCATGACTCATCAATTGAGAATGGACCAGTATTCAAGACAAGGCTGCAAACAAGAGTTAATATGTGATGAAGGTAAGTTGCCTCTTCGCAAACAAATGGGCTTCACCCTCAGTCCATTCACCCAGAAAAAAGTCAAGGACACACACCTACTTGAATCCAGCTGCACTCAAAACACCACGGGAGTAGTCTACCTGCCGGTCCCGCTATTCCGAGAAGTTCACACAAACACCGCTGACCATCCGCTGTAAGGGACAACCTCCACCCCAGCTGACATTCCCAAATTCGCAACAAGCTACTTTCACTTGTTTCTTCTTGGCATTCCAAATGCTCAGTAGCCTATCTAACCTTCTGTCACTGCTATAATTTTACTTGTTTTAACATTTTGCTACCTCTGTGTATCACCAGTCTTTTTGAAAAGAACATACTTGGGAAAAAATATAAGTGTGATGGGGTAGGACATTTTACTCATCTATGCAGCCTTTCATATGGAGAGTGTGATTTTTAATACTTACGATCTTACTTTTCTCGAACTTACTTTGGTATTCTTTTTTTCTTTTACATCTTTGCGGGTTTAAGTACTAGAACTTCAGGAACATGATAATTATGAAGTTTAACAATTGATAGCTTCCTTTCCTTAGTTTACTGATCACTTTTGGGCATACTCCACAACACTGGTGACTAAATCGTGCTTTCTATTGTGTAACTCTCTTCCTACAAGATGCTGTTCTTTGTTTAATTAAAGTAACAATCTACTTCTGCTGTTTATTAATTATTCAGGTGACTGACCTACCCTGCTTAATGAGGTGGACTTATTTGCCACATTAGAAGACTGCTGAAGACCCTCAGTTCCCCCTCCAGCCTGTCTGCACATAACACATCATCAGTGCCTTTCTGGGTCCATACCTCTCCGTGACACACTGCACAGTCAAAAAGAAAGTTCTCTTTTATACTGAAAAAAAAAAAAAAAACATCTTATGTGTATCGGTTACTCCCGTGAGCGACTTTTAAGATCAATAATTAGTGAGAAATCTTATTTAGGAATATAGGGTTATCTGTTCTGTTGAAATGATCGTTAAAAAATCATATAATTACACATATTAATGCTAATGACTTCAAGGCAATATTTCGTTGCCAGTTGCCCACGTGTCATTTATGTAATTAGTACCGAACATGAGACAAAATTGTCCGCGACATGTTCTTGTTTTGCGAAATAACTTGTAACAGCCCAAGTGAGTAAAAGATTTTGATGGTATTTCTCCTGATGTCTTGATGGGGTATTTTCAATAAAAATGCCGCAACATGAAGTTAAAATAACTGAAAAAAAAATAGTTTCTTTGACATTACAAGTGAGAAACTCTACAGCAACAACTCCAATCAAACTCTCTGCCTTTACAGGAACTAAAGTCAACTAAACTCGTCACATTATATTGGATGAACAATATTTTAAATTCCACAAACACACCTTTAACCGCCAATGTGGCCTATGAACTAATCAAAAAATATTTTCATAGGAGTTTGTTTTTAAACAATTTGATGTAAAATATAATAATGTTCACTTTTACATATATGATATGTATTTTACAACAAGTGAGAAGGGGATAGTCAATGTAAAAATACTCAACTTGAGGTGGGAACGAACCCAGTAACGTCACCTCCGTAGGCCAATGCTCATCCGTTCAGCTACTTTGCCTTACGCTGAAACCTACCTCGTCCATTATATATAAATATATATATATATATATATATATATAAATAACATTTGAAGTTGAATAGTTAATGATGATCTATATAAAGAATCAAACTGTTATAACAGAAATAATCAGTCAAATAAAAATAAGATAGATAGACGGGGAAGGAAAGTAAATTTCTATTTCGGCAATGTGTCTGTTCTCTTGATACCGCCTAGCTGTAAGATACGTTTCCTTGAATAGGAAATTACCACAGCACTGCCAGAAGTCAGAAATCGTGGCAACACTGGAAGAAGTAGTTGTGGCAACCTCTAACAGGAAGTAAGTGCCAACTTTCCTGTTTCCTTCGGCCAAGAAGAATACCTTTATAACACTAAATAACACGTAATAATTTATCACGATCGGCTCTTTTGGAAAGATTGAGCAATCATCTATTTTTCTGCATCTTCACAATTCGGCACACGCATTTTGTAGTGCATGCAGTTTTATAAAAATAGTGGGTGGTGGAATAAGCGCTGACGCGCTGGCCTCTCATTCGGGAGGTTGCGGGTTTGAATCCTCGTCCGGCCATCCAGATTTGGGTTTCAATGATTTCCCCAAATCACTCTATGTGAATATTGGAAAGGTTCCTTTAAAAGGCCATTGGAGAAATCCTTGCTACAACTCCTTTCACGCCTCTAATGACCTCAATGTCAACAACGCGTAAAACCATAAGCAAAAAACGAAAAAGAATTTATGCTCGCCTCATGTCTTTGAGCAAGCATTGAACTTCATCTTTATATCTAAGTCGGTCAAATATTTTCGCAGCTTAGGAAAGGTGGTAGTCACTGTGGGCCAAGTCTGCAACTGTATGGTGGATGGGTGATTATTTTCCAACCAAAGTTTTTGCAGAAGAGCGACGGCGTGGTGAGCAACGTGTGTAACCAGCTCTGTCGTGAACAATGCTTGCTTCATTGCTTACATTTCGTCTTCCACGGTTCTGAATTGAACTTCTGAGTTTTTCAGTGTTTTACAGTAGCTATAGTAGTATAGTTGTTGTGGTCGCAGCTTGCATTAACTTGCATTAATGACTCCTTCCCATTCAATTTTTTTTCCTTCTTATGGCATTACGTTTCGGTTAACGTCGAGGTCGTTAGAGGCGGGGAAGGACTGCGGAAAAGGAACTGGAAGAAATTCGGCCTTGGCTTTTTAAAGGAACTATACCACCATTTGCCTGGAGTGATTTGGGGAAACCAAATAAAACACAAATCTCGATAGATGGAGGTATTCGAAGCCGTCTCCTCCCGAATGCGACACCATTAGCTTCACTTTTTAATTACTAGTCGTATTTGGTCTACGATTAAATCCATAAAATTATTTAAAAATTTACTTAAAGCAAAGTTAATAATCGTAAATGATAAAATGTCTGTAGAAGTGAGATAATTTGATGAGAGGGTGAGTTTCCAAAACAATCTCTGAAATCAGAAACGCAATTAAAATTTATGTTTTTCTGTCTCTCTTTCTCATTTTCAACCCCTCTCCCTTTTTTTCTATTTTTAGCAGCTATAAATTAAAGGAATTAAAGATGCCGGATGATTTATATTCTGTTCCGCTCATAAAATTCATATATTACTAAGGTGATAGATATAAGAAGATTGTCTTGCGCCGCAGTGGTATGAGATTGAGTCAGCTACCTCAATTGAAATTTACGCGTCTGCACCAAACAGCATGTGACGGAGGTGAAAGGTTGATTTTTAAATGCTACACTTCTATAGCCAACTTCCTCGTTCCGTGATGATGCGCGGCGTCAGATACGGCGTCACCTGATTTGAACTCCGTTGGTTGAAGAACATTTTAGAACTAGGACATGTTTCGGTGGTGGTGCATTATTAGTAATTATCAGATGGTGCACAAAAGTCCTGGTTTAGATCCCAAACCTCTCTGTAGAGCGTATGGAACTTCTGACAGTGACTCATCCGCCGGATTTGGACGTTAAGCTGTCGGCCCCATTGATATGTTTCGGGGGAGTAGATCTCAATCGGCCAGCACCTTCTGTCTTATTTAATCTCTTATCTCTTATTTTACTGTTGTCAGTCTCTCGATTGGTTTGATATAAACCACCATCCCTTTTTATTTTGCACTATCCCCTTCATCTCAAAACACCTCTCTTAAAACACGTCCACCGTTATCTGCTTCATACATAACCAATCACAAATGTATTAAAAAAACCACCCACGAATCTGTTTCTTCTTTGTTTACGATTCTTCCACAAACTTTTTTCGTCAGCCATCATTTCCAAAACATATTAATTTCGTGGTTTAACTGTCCACTTAATTTTCAGCATCCTCCTATAGCACCACATTTCGAATGCTTCAATTTTCCTTCTTTCAGGCATTCCTGAAGTTCATGCTTCGTTACCATAAGGTGCTATGCTCCATACATACAGTTTTAAAAAGTTCTCTCTGGTTCCTGGGTCAATATTTGAGACTACTTTTCCATGAAGCCACAGTCAAATTCCTCTTTTACTTCTTTTATAGCTTCCTCCACATATAAGTTGAATATTAGTATGGATGAACTGCAACCTTATCTGATACACTTTTCAACTGATTGGTGACTCTCATGATTCTCTACTTTTATTATAGCCACTTGATTCTTATATCAATTATAAAATATTTTTCTATCTCGATACGTAAGACCTGACTTTTTTTAAATTTTGAACATTTTGTCCCGCCTTACATTACCAAAAGCTTTTTTTCTAAATCAACAAACGCTATGAAAGTAACTTTGTTTTTCTTGATCAGTGATAAGAATTGATTCTCTTGCGGCACGGTTTTTCCAAAATTCAAACTGTAGCTACTGTATATTTTATTCCAACCCAAAGAATTTACATTATAATGTCTATCTCAGAATGACAAGCAACAATTTCTTTTGAACGTTTAAATATTGCAAAGTCTTATAGGCATTCAATCAGAACATTGTAGGAGGAAAACTGAGGCATAAAATTGAAATTCAGTGCGGGAATGTCAGTGTGGCAAGAAACAAGGAAACCAGTATTATACGCTTTGTAAACACTACGTTTCCGTCTACTATGATTTTTTATAATTACACTCTAGCTGTGGAGAGTAGTACTGCCGATTTATAAAATTTTGTAACAATTAGCTGTGTTATTGCTCTGCGTGATAATTTCATTCCAACTACCTCTTAATCTTTACTGAAAGACATACTTGAAAAAAAATGAGAAAATATTATAGATAATTACATCATAACTACATTGAAATTTCTTATTTTACCACATTTTATTGAGACTGCAAATTTCTGTAGTTTTAGCATCCGGTTTGAGGTCTGTGCTCAAGTAGAATGTGAATTGGATTCTTTTTTTTTTTTAACATTTCTACGTAAAGACTGAAATGTTACCTATTTGGTTACTAACAAACCGATCAATTTTGCTCGTCATTTTTGGTTTAATACTACTTCATTAAACAACGGGATTAATATGACAATATCTTCCATATAAGAGAGAGCTTATATTCACTTTGAATTTGATAGCGGCTAAAAATTAAAAAAAAGTACCGGGTGAGGTGCGTGAACGGTTAACGTTCTGGCCTCGTATTCTGGAGGACGCGGGTTGGAGTCCCCGTCCGGGCATCCAGATCTGGGTTTTCCATGGTTTCCGCAAGTCACTCCAGGCGAACGCCCGGATGCTTCCTTGAAAAGGCCATGGCCGAGTTCCTGCCTGTTTCTTGCCCCAATCCGATCCTGCCTCTAAGGACGTTGCTGTTGACGAGCCGTAAAGCCCTAGCAAAAAATAAATAAAAAAGAGAGAGAGGGGCGAAAAGAGTAGAGAGAGGGAAAATGAAATTTGAATTGCGTTTCTGATTTCAGAGATTTTTTTGATATCCCCGCTCTCATCAGATGAACTCACTTCTGCACATATATTTTAATTTGCGATTTTTAACTTTTCAATAGATTTTTTAAATAATTTTATGGACGGCATCATAGACCAAATAAGAAATATATTGAAAAACTGAACCTAACGGCTGAGCGTTAACGCTATGGCTCCGCATTCGAGAGGAAGCGGGTTTGAATTCCTATCCGGCTATCCAGATTTGGATTTTCCTTCGTTTCTCCAAGTCACTTCGTGTGAATGGCGGGAATATTTCTTCAAAAACCCATGGTCCAAATTCCTTCCCATTCCTTGTCTCCATTCCCTTCCCACCTTTAATGACTTAGAAGTCGACGAATCGTAAATCCAGACGCATAATAAGAAATTGGTATAGTAATATTATTTATTTTTTCGTCTCCTTAACGATGGTGCAAACTTGTTATAGTCCACCTAACGTAACCACACGACACTATTTCGACGATGTTGAAGCCCGAGAAGATTTCTTTCAGTGTTACCTCTGTGAAAGCTTTCATAGTTACGTGTGCAGTTTATTAAGAAGTACTCAGTTATGAGTCTTTCCTTAAGTATGTTATGTCCTGACGCAAGCAGGTAAGAGTCGATGTTATATTTTACGCATAACGCAGTTGTAGGTTAGACTTGTTTAAAATAAATGCAAAAAAATAATTGGGAAACCTAGACTCGAACCGAGGACCACGCGTTTACAAGACTAGATGATTAGCCACAAGCAAACGGAGCTCACGTTCACAGACGGCTCGTGCAGTGGGTAAACAACCTTATCCTGCCTTGGAAGTCAGTTACATTCAACTGGCATTAGACAATTATCCGAAATAATCTCTTTAAAATCGTTTCAATAGTTTTGTAGAACCAAAAACTCTGGATCTTTGAACATTTACACCCACTTCTCGGACCACACATCCCATTATGTGTTGCATTATCGCAACTGATTAGCCACATCAATATATAAATAAATATCGTTATAATTTTACGCTAATCATTTGGAATAAAATGTATAACTGAACCTCATTTTTACTGCGCTTTATTGCAATCTTGTTAATAACAACTTTAACAATATGTTTCACGATCTGAATTTAAGAAAAGTGTAGCTGGAACCGAATTTCATCCGATTGAGGTATGGTCGGCGATATCTTGCCTAATATTACAATCAATCCAGGGACAGGAAAATGCGTTACTTGTTTCGAGATCTGTCAATAGCTTTTTACTGAAATGTGGGGAATGATAGATGAACTACCAAGAAGAATCGTCAATGGGCGGGCGGAGTCTTCCTGCTTTGTTCGAGGCTTGACTTAAGGAAATAAATAACAGATGGCGCTGAGTTGAATACGCGCTATGATGCCACGTTGTGCGAAATAAGGGACTTAGACTCAGGCGCCGACAGTCAATTTTTTTGCCAAAGAGTGTACATTTGTATAAAGATTTATTATGTCGCATGAGATTAATCTAGTACTGTGTGTGTATTCTAAACATTTCATTTTATTAACCAAATCGATGTTATTTTTAACTTAGAAATAATGTTCGAATACGAAATTATCCTTAATTTTCTGGTGTAGTCGCCTGGCTATTGAGTGATATGCGCTATCCATCCCATTGACTATTGGACGAATCGGGTGACCTTGCTTGTGTATCTTAAATTGACTTCTCTGAACAGGAGATTTTGGATTCATATTTACTAGCCATTTCTTTTGTACTTTACTAAATAAGTCATCTGAATTTGCTAAACATTGACGGATTTCATTTTGTAAATCTACAGTAGGATCATTAGTTACTTCTATAATGCTATTCTCCTCAAAAAAACTTCACAGATTTATTTACATATTCTTTGAGATAGGTGATTACAATACTGTTGCCTTTATCCGCTTTAGTTACTAGGGCTTCATTTTCTCTTCGTCCAATAGTCAATGGGATGGATAGCGCATATCACTCATTAGCCACCTGACCTGGCCGAGTAGTAGAGCTGAAGGAAAAGGTCGCCCATAAATTGTTAGGGCCAAATTTCGAATTTGAGGGCCCCTGCTTAGGCCATTGTCAACAGGGGGGGGGGGGGGGGCACACCACATGTATAGTCTAGGGACACACAAAACCTAAATACAGCCCTGCTTTCAATGCTGATCTGTCAGACATCAACATAACTTCCACAACAGGACAACACCCGCATCATAAAATCTCCAATATATACGGTCAAACAAAGACATTAACACACTATACTTTAGCATAAAGCACATGTACCAACTGTCATCTTGGGTGGACTGCCAGGCATTGAAAACTCAACTTCCAGAACAGGAAAACACTAACAACATCAAATTTTCTATAAGCATTGAAAATAATTGAGAACAAATATCTTTTAAACATAAAATCTACATCTCAGCTATCGCCCCTTTTTTTCTGACCACCAGACAGCAGAATAATACAATGGGCATGACATTTTTCAAATAATGTCAACCACATGGATGAAAATCAACAAAGGTCACATCGATATAACACCGATATACACTCTATCTCTATGTTCAAACCGCTAGACATAGACAACTCCACTCTCACAACCAAATTTCGCAACAACAATACCATTATTAAAAATATATATATATATATATAACATATTTGGAAACAACCAATAAACAGCTCATGAGTGTATCACACATGTGCTTCCACAATCAGACAACACAATGACACATTTCAATATACAATGGAAAATGATTGTATTGTATTGTATTGTATTGTATTGTACATCAATAATGCCTATGAAAATCAACAAAGAGTTCTTCAATGTATCACACATGTAAAGCCTTTTACTGCATCCATATCGCCCTTAGAAGTCCTAGCTGTTATAATACACAATAATTACACATGACATATATAATTATTGTACATGCTGGATTACTGCTGTTACTGCCACACCAGAAAATACTGAAAATACATAGAGATTTGTACTCACTACTATGAAACATTTGCAATATCTCAAACAGTCAGGTCACAGGTTGGCGAGCCAGTTTGTAATAGTCTCTTTAGTGATGGCTCTACTTTAAACTTGTTAGGTGCACTGTATCGCATCAGCAATAAAAACTACATGATCTTATTCTATCAACATATTAACATTGAGCTTCGCACATGATACGCCTCAGGGGTTTACAAATGAAATGGGTTCACAGTAAAAAAAAAAGAAAAAATTGAATTTATTTATGAGGACAAAGTGGTTGTCATTTAAAGATCACAAATATGGCAAACATATTACAGGCACCCAGGCTAATAGCTCTATAATTCTGGCATGAGTCAGGGCAGTTTCCAGGACTTTTGAGATGTTGTAGAATGTCTCTATATCAGCAGGCGATACAAATTATCTGATACTAGTGGCCTGGTACGTGCTTCACTACGTATAAAGTGAAATAATAAAAAAAATTAATTGGAACATCAAATTCATTTATTCAAACAAAAAAATATTTTATTAATTGCTAGCTATTTTAAAACTTAATCCAAATCATTTGGATAAACAATATTTTTTGTTTTTCCATTTTGAGCATGAATAAACAAACGGCTGGGGGTACCGACTCTGGAACAAGCAACGTAAAGTTGGCAATGTGAAAATCATGATTCCTCCAAATTCACACCACAAACGTGAAGTGTTTGCCCTTGGGACTTGTTGATGGACATCGCAAATAATAAACGCACAGGATATTGTAATCATTTAACTCAAATGGCATATCAGTTGGAATCATAGGGATACACGGTATCAAACAAACTTCTCCTTTTAACTTACCAGTTAAGATCGTAGCTTCAATCAAATTTGGCAATAACTTTTTCACTGCCAATCTGGTGCCATTACAAAGTTTGGTGGATTAATATTTCGCAATAATATAATCAAAGAACCAACTTTCAGATTCAAGGACTGCGGTGGCATACCAGCCGGTTCCAATGAATTTAAAAATTCAATTGGATTTATAACACTGTCAATTGATTTATATGTCGTGACTAGTGTTGCAAACTGAAAAAAAAAACAAAATGTTTTTTTTCAGCTTTGTGAAAAAAAACATGAAAAAAAACCTAGCACCCGTGTTTTTTTTTCTAAATTTTTTTTTTTTTTTCAGAAAACAATATATTTGATAAATTATAGTTTTATTTTAGGAACTTCCATTTTACAAGTGTGTTTTAAGTCTTACTGAATCATATAATGTCTCACATAATGATTCATAAGTGTATATATATAGGTAACATAATTTTATTCATTCTCTATGTCAGTACCACATTCACTAGTATCACCACTACCAACACTAGTTCGATCGGTGTCAGAATTTTCTGTCTCCTCTAGATCCATAACTTCAGAAATAGTTAAATTTTCTTTTACTGGTTGTCCTTGTATTGTACGCAAAAGATTTTGAGATTGCAATTTTAAATTGTGAGCGAAGTACACACTGTGCATAAAGACTGCGCCGATAGTTCTGTATTACGGTCTTTTAAGTTTGAATTAAAATCCATTTTCACACAAAATAGGAGCTTTACTTCTTTTCAATCGTTTGTTTACACGAACGGTTGCAAAGAAACAATTCATAATTAGGGACCGTGCACAAACTACGTGACTCGGTCCAGAGGGAGGAGGGGTTAGCTGGAAGGCGACGGTGGGGAGAGCGGAGGGGGGGAGGGAGGGAGGTTCCGAGCCTGGCACGTAACTTTCCTTTCGTAACATTTTTCACAGTTAAAATGAGGAACTGAACTCACAACAGCATGTGAGTATTTATTTACCTCAGTTAATTATATCCGTATGTAATTTACAATAGTCTGACAAGAGAAAACAGTACAAAATGTCTTCTGGAATCAAAACGGAAGATAGCTACGTGCTAGGTGCTACTTGAGCGGGGGGGGGGGGGGGGGGTGTTCACAGGAGGCCAAACTGCTGGAGCTATGTGGTTTATGCACGCTCCCTTACTGACAATTTAATGAGTCAGTTCCACTATACTCTGAGGGTTAACAAGTATACGAATATAAGGAAAGCCCAATAAGTTATAAAAAGGGTTGGCAGCACTATTTCAAATAGCAACAATGGGGAATGGGGATTCCTTCTCGCGCAACCTAGTCTTTTCGGGAAATCCCCGTTCATAAAGAAAATTAAAAAAAAACAGCAACCAGTCACATGCTGTATTTTTTACAACCCATATTTGACATCACAGTCGCGGAAGTTCCACCAATCCATCATGGATAAAATATTATTAAGAAAATTTCAGTCAATTTTGCCAATATTTTCGTATTTTTTTTTCCTACTGAACCAGAAAAATATAGTAGATTTTAAACTAAGATAAGTACTTAGAATAAACTCTAAAATAGTCATTTTAAACGATAACTGCCTTACAAATTCGAGATTTAGTAGTTGTGAAAAAAAAAACGTGTTCCAGAAAAAAAACATGTTTTTTTTCAAAGTTTTTTTTCATGTTTTTTTTCAAGCCAGAAAAAAAACCGTTTTTTTTACAACACTAGTCGTGACTATACCTGGCAGTTTCGCTTGAATTTGAAAATTAATGATATTGATATGAATGTTCTTCGGTGCTAAAATGGCGCGTTCTCTCAACCAATCATGATTTCTGTAATTCTGAAGAATATTTGGAAAAACACATTCAATCAATTTATCTATCAATTGCACAATTGTACAAAAATTGTTCGGTACAGCGATCAATCCGTTGGTACTGTCACTTTGTATTTTGCCATCACCAATTTCTAACAATTGTTTTGAAAACTCATGGGCAGCTGGATCATTTTGTAGGAGAATACGCATATTAATGTTCAGTGTCAATTTTTGTACATATCTCCAAAGAACTGATGACTTCAAACAGGCATTTATTTCATCAGTAGGAGTTGATCGAGGAATGACAGGCAATGTTTGACGAAAGTCCCCTGACAGTAATATCAGAGCACCACCAAAAAGCTGTTGATTACCACATAAATCTTGCATTGTCCGATTAAATGCTTCTAGTGATTTTTTATTCGCCATTCTACACTCATCCCATAAAATAATTGACGTTAATCGCAGAACTTTTGCCATAGCAGAATTTCTCAAAATATTGCAAGTTGGAGTTTCAATCACCTGTATATTTAATGGCAATTTTAATGCAGATTGTGTGGTCCGACCACCTTCTAATAATGTAGCAGCAATTCCCGAAGATGCAAGTGCCAATGCAATTTTCTGTTCCGATCGAATAGTCGCTAAAATCAATGATATAACAAACGTTTTGCCTGTACCACCAGGTGCATCCAAGAAATATAATCCACCTGCATTATTGGAAACGGCTTGCATGATTGTGTCATATACATGTTTTTGCTGAATATTCAATTTGGTTATATTCGATTATACAAATAAATACAAATCATTAAAATTGAATTCCTGCTCACGTTGCAATTCACGATCAAACAAATCATGCATCTCATGATTTGGTGTGGTCATACCCAATTGTACTATTGCTTTATTTTCAATCGTTAGACACATATCTTCAATTATTATCAAAGCTTCATTCTACATTTCCAAGGTAATCAACAAATCAGGATTTCTTGCATGATGACGCATACGAATTAAAATATCTTCTGCCATATAATGTTTATATTTGTTCCATAATTCAAGTGGATTTGAAGGCATACATGTTAATAATATAATGTCAAATAGCATTCATATTTGTTGTGGATGAGCTGAAGTAGATGCATCATGAAGTGTTGAATCCCAATGTGCATCATCCTCCAACCAATGCAAAAGTTGACATGCTTCACGATATGTTTGACACAAATGACCGTTGACTGTTCTCAATTCTTGAAATGATTTTGGGCCATTGACGTTAACTAATAACAATCGCAAATAAAAACACTCGGCATTGTTTGGATGTACTGTATATATTCTCCCAATTGCATCTGTTTGGAAAATGCCTGGATGCCCATCGACTGCTGTTCCTTGTTTACGTCTTTGAAATTTTTTCGAAGACACATTCCATGTGTTATACTGAGGCACTTCAGAATATAGCAAATTTATCGCAAATGTATCAGTTTCACATAATTTGAAAAAAGCGATCAACGTAGTCGCTGGTGGTTGTGCTGCTCTTTCCAATACATTTGCTTCATTAAAATAAACATGTTAGCCATTCTCAAGATGCACAGCCAAGTGAACAACCACAGGATGTCTTTCGTGCATTGGAAATGACACAATCCTCCAGACAGCTTCATTACTACTAATATAGCGCCCCATTTGATACTGAGTAATTTCATCATATCTATTATCACCAGCAACACCAAAAACAGCCATATCGCTCCCTTATTTACATACTTGCAAATATATTTAATGGATTTGACTGAATTACAATACTCCACATTTATATGAGCATTGAATAATTTCGATAAAAATGGACAATACGGAACCACCCAACGATTATCAACTTCAACGTCCTGGTTATGCATTCTAATGGTTGCCGTTTTGCCATTATCATTAGGTGATCTACGTTGATACAACGGATATCCGTCATTGCCCGTTATTGTGTCTGAAGTCAATTGCCTTGGGTATCGTTTCGAACACTTTCCATCAATCATATTTGGCAAATTCATATTTAGTTCACCGCAAGGACCATGTATCATGTTTTTAATGACAACGTGAAATAACTCAGGATCAATAGTTTGATCAGGAATTTCAGCTGATATAACGTTATCGATTTGATCCGGAGTTATTTTATGTACCAGCCAAATTAATATATGTACGTGTGGCAATCCCCTTTTTTGCCATTCGATGGAGTACATATGGCAATGCACTTCTCCAAATACACAAAATTTCACAATTAAATCCATAAGTGCTTTCAATTTTTGCCAAAAAAACATGTGCTGTAATGTCATGATGATCAGTTGTCGACTTTCCTTTAAATAAATTGTTTTTGATGTCATCCCACTGCGGATTACATCTAAATGTAATGAACAGATCCGGTCGACCGTAGTTCGTACATAAGACATTGCGTCTTGTGCATATTCGTTCATATGCCGTGGGCTACCAATATACGAAGATGGCAATATAGTTAAACGTCCGATGTCATTAACATTAGCATCATTCGCTATCGCATCTTGCAAATGAATATATTCTTCGGATCTTAATTTTGCTTGGTTGAAACGAATAAAATTAAGACGGTCAGTTTCTATTTTTGCATACATATCAACGATGTACTAATGATATAGTGTACCACATCTCAAGATATAATTTTGTTCTTGTGGACGAACCATCAATCGATACGAATAGAAATTCATGGCACTAACTTTTTTCTGAACATGTAGACCTAAAAATAAGTGCAAAATGTGACTGTAGAAAATTATACAAATGAAATGTCAACACACTGAAAATAGGTAAATTATTTACCTGTTAGTGGATAAATCATTGGTATATTGATATGGTAGCCATCGTCACCTTTCCAATGCAATATTGGGTATTGTAATGCATCGTAACTACGATGAAGTTCCGAAACACGTTGCAATTGCTCATTTCTACGATGAAGTACAATATCACGGGATTGAAACTGATCACCAAGAATTACAATTGCAACCTCATCAATTGTCGGTGCATTGAATTGCCTTGCATGCTCTCCAAAAGGTGTTCTATCAGCCCTTATTACGATTTTGTGATTATCAGATCAAGAGCCATTTTGAACAATTGAACTAATGCGTTATGCTGATGGAAAAGCCTTTGTTGCTCACGAATAATATCTTGTCTTGTATTCGAAACAATTGCATAACGTTGATCCAATTCATGATTTTCATCACCAATAAAATAAATTTGCAAAAATTGGTGATCAGCATCGGGGTATGGCAATAATGAACCTGCTTGGTGATAAATCTGGCCCTGAATCTGTAACATGTATGCAATTTTAGCTAGATGTTGGATCAGAATTTTTAAAACTATCGAATACTTTATGATTCAGATTGATATAAACATGGGACAATCCTGTTGAAGTATTTACCTTAAACGTCGGCATAAAATTATTTATAATAATTTTAGTAGCACCAAAAGAAGTCATTTGAAATGCCAAATTGTATTAGATAGATAGATAGATAGATATGTTCACTTTGATCCCATGTGAGAATAATCTCGGGGATGTGGAACAGTACATACACTTATTAGTAATGTCAATATTACTATATAATTGATAATATTATTATATATTGACAACAAGTTAGCAACAACCCATTAGTATAACCAATATCTCCTGTAATCTACAAATACAATCCCGAGTTAATTAATACTTATTATGTGGAACAGTGTATACACTTGTTACCAGCATCTAATAAACAGTTATTTTCTTACCAACCAGTTACCATGTAAGGTTTCACTGTAATTTGTGACTACATATTATATTATGTTAGTTGCTATTTATGTGGAACAGTACACACACCTATTAGCAATATCAATTATATTACCAACAACTCATAAGCAGTCAATTACTTAAAAACCTGTTAATATGATAATTTTTCACAGCAGTTTTTGAGTGCATGCTATCCCATGTTAGTTACTATATATAAGTGAAATTTTGTAAACAGTGTAATTAGTTCATTTGTCAAGTTTCAACAGAAAGAAAAACCATATATCATTTTAGTAATTGTGGATAATTTTGTCACCTTCCCCTTCCATACACCATATATACTATTTTATCAGTCATTCTTAGTTACCAAATTCCAAGAAGAAAATTCTTTTACAGAGTAAAATTCCAAGAAGAAAATTCTTTTACAGAGTAAAATGGGTTCTGAAGCAGAAACTCTTTCAGTTTGGACTTAAAGTAGTTGGGTTTTTGTAGATAACATTTAATTTCTGTTGGTAATACATTGAATAAGGAAGCTCCAGTAAATGTTAGCCCTTTCTGAACAATTGACAGTGATTTGTAATCCTTGTGAATATTATATTTATTCCTAGTATTATGGCTATGTATGTCAGCATTAAGATTGAAGTGTTCAGGATTTTCTACTACAAATGATAATACAGAGTATACATACTGTGCTGGCATTGTTAGAACACCCAGGTTTTTAAATAGATTTCTGCACGGTGTCTGTGGGTTTGCTCCACAAATAGTTCTTATAGCACGCTTTTGCAATTTAAATACCCTCTCTGCTTGTGACGAGTTTCCCCAGAATGAGATGCCATAAGTGAGCAGGGAATGAAAATATGCAAAATATACTAACTTTCTGGTTTCTATATTAGCTATTCTAGATATTACCCTCAGTGAAAATGTTGCAGAATTCAGTTTTTTAAGAAGTTGTTGAATATGCTGTTTCCAGTTCAATTTGTTATCTATATATACACCCAGGAATTTTGTGAAACTGCTTTCATCGATTGCTTTTCCTTCTGATAATACATTATAGCTGTCCTTTGTTTTATTTTTTGTAACAAACTGAAGTAACTGTGTCTTTTCTACATTAAGTATTAGTTTGTTGGCATTAAACCACCTGTTAATTTTCTTTATAACTTCATTTGCTGTGTTTTCGAGGTTTTGTGCTGATGGGTCTTTCAGGGATATGCTAGTATCATCTGCAAAGAGCACCATGTGTTCATTATCACCTAGTATATGTGGGAGATCATTTATATAGATTAAGAACAGCAGAGGACCAAGAATTGAACCCTGAGGCACACCACATTTAACTATACCCCATTCTGAGTTTATAACATCTCCTGTATTAACATCTTTCAGTGATACACATTGCTTTCTATTTTCCAGGTATGATTTAAACCAATGTCCTGGCTTACCACTAACTCCATAGTGGTCTAATTTACCTAGTAGAATTTCATGATCAACACAGTCAAAAGCCTTAGCAAGATCACAGAATATACCTAGGGAATTTAATTTTTTATGCATTGATTCCAGTATGTTGTTTACAAAAGCAAAAATTGCTGAATCTGTTGAAACGCCTTGTCTAAAACCAAACTGTACTTTACTGAGTAGGTCATTTTTTTGTAAATGTGCATACACCCTTCTGTACATTGCTTTTTCAAAGATTTTTGAAAATGCTGGTAGAAGTGAAATGGGTCTGTAATTCTCAATTTTTGAGGTATCCCCCTTTTTATAAAGCGGTTTGATTATTGACTTCTTGAGTGAGTCAGGGAAGATACCTTCTTCAAAAGAACTATTACAAATATGACTAATAACTCTACTAATGCTGGTGTTACATTGTTTCACTACATGGGTTGAAACCTCATCATAACCAAATGACTTTTTATTTTTGAGGGATTTAATAATTTTTTCAATTTCATTTTGACTGGTGGGAAATATAGACATAGGTGCTGTTTTTGGTGACAAGGATGTTGAATATGACTTAAAAAGTGCTTCGACGTTTGAGATGTCCCAAAAATAAATGAATACAATGGTTTGGGTGGAGTTTCTAATGCTGGCAATCTCACTTTGCCATTAGCACAACACATGCCGGGCATTTCACCTCGAAAGTTAGCCGCATCACAATGTGGACATATTGCGTCCATCATTCAAATGTATCCGTACATACTATAATCAATCTGACTGTTGTAATTAAAAGCAGCACGCATCATTTCAGCCAAAACAGCACGATGTATTCGTGATCACCGTGCAAGATTCAGTACAGGTACAGGGTCAACAGATCTATTTCGTGCATTACGTTCACACTGCGATGCATTAGCTTGTGCGCGTTCATCTGCAGTCTGTGATCGTCTTAGTAATGCCACATCATTTGCATTACGCGTTCGCCGACCTATATTTGCTCGTCTGGCTCGTGGCCTTTTTCTTTCATATAAAAAAATCAAATTCAAAACAAATTGCTTCATTAATAGTGGTGTATCAGTATTTATACATGTGTGTATATGTGTGTATGGAAATATATATGACTGCATACGTCAATGTATATCAAAATGTCATTAAACAATTCATTTTTAAATCGACGTGCTTCCATCGGTTACAAAAGAATAAAACACCCGTATGCACACAATATGTTTACATACATGTAATTAAATTCAACAGTTCAAAACTTACCATTTGTGTAAATGGGTTTGACAATTTAATTCAAATAAAGCCTGTAAACGATATGAAACACCGACGGCTCGCTAAAAAACTGAGAAAAGTACACGCACACATATACATAGTACATTTGAACAATTCAAGACTCACCATTTGTATGAATGCACTCAACAATATGTTTAAAAATATAAACACAAAGCAATAATTATCGCTGACGATTTGCTTTAATCGAAGCACGTCCAAAATGAAATGACTGCATGAATGACATAACAACACGCTTACCTGTCAACACTGAAAAAAGTTTCAATTTGACAACAAAATCCCCATTAACAAAATGATCCGCCATTTATTGAATTCATTTGTTACAAAAAATGTGATAAATGAAGAACCGCTTGACCGATTTTGCGCTAACTTCACATAAACCATCTACTGGTTTGGATAGGTGAGCCCGTTCTTGAGTATAAAATTACAACGAAAAGTGGCATTGATTTTTATATATATAGATTGACTGGTCAGCGACGGCAGAGTCGGTGAGCCAGGGATTGGCCAGCGCACCCGGCTGATGTATAGCGTCCACTCAGTCCAGGTTGTAGGCAGCAGTACACTGCTCACGACTTCACTCTTTGGCGTCCAACAAAGTTCTCCTCCTTTGTCACACAGTCAAGAAATGACTCTTCTCCACTGCCCGCCTTGGAGCAGCATTCCATGGAACAAAATACATGGAAATATCACAGTAGTGTCCCTATTTTGCATAGGTTGACCCTGTTGTTATCAATGGTGATGAATCCTTTGAAAGCTTTTGTCCTCATGGTAGGGCCTTGAGACTGCTCCATTCATATCGGCGCCAGTGCAGCGGGTGGCTTGACGAATGGCCTACCAGCTGTAGCTCGCCAAAAAACAGCTTTTCCTCGATCGTCACATACTACCTTGCTTTGGGAACGCGACTCATAAGTTCCATCAATATCTGATAAAAACTGTCGGTATCTGCAAAGAACATTGGCACAAAATAAAGGGGACAGGTAAAGGAGGAGAGGGATTGCATCCTTCCAAACTAAGTATTAACTGTATTTTTCCATTTGTTTTAAAGTATTTATGAGCAAAGTTTCATCCATATAATATAAAAACTGTGGGTATGTATAAGAAACATTGGCAAAAATTAAGGGGTTTTAGGGAAAAGTGAGATATCAGTTGACTTTTAAAAGCAAATGTAGACAGTATTTTTCTCCTTGTTTTAATGTTCCATCGAAATCGGATAAAAACTGTGGGTTTCTATCAAGAACATTGGAAATTAAGTGGAGAGGGGGTAAAAGGGGAGAGCAGTAAGCTTTGGAAAATCAAAAGTCAACAGTACTTACAGTTTTAAAGTATAAGTGTACAAACTTCTTTCAAAATCAGGTAAAAACTGAAGCTTTGTATAAAGAGTATTGGCAAAAATTAAGGGAACGTAAAGGGGAAGTTGTGTTGTATTTTTGGAAATCATGTGTAGCAACTGTTTTTCTGAATGTTATAAAGTATACGTGCACAAATTTCCATGGAAATCAGATAAAATCTGTGGATTTGTTTAAATTAAGAGGATGTAAAGGAGGACAGAGGTTACTTTTTTTGAAACAATATGTAGGCAGTATTTTTCAATTTGTTTTATAGTAGACATGTGCAAATTTCCATTGAAATCCAATAAATTTTGTTTAAGTGAAGGAGTGTAATGGGAAAGAAGATGTAGTTTTTATTTTTTTATTTTGTCAGAAACCTCATATTTGTCAACTTTCAAAGTGATCAGTCAAACGGTATTGACTATGCCTTTGTATAAAAAACACTGAAAATAATTAAGGGGGTGGAAAAGGGGAGAGGGGTTGGTTTTCTTAAAACAAATACAAAAAGTACATAATTATGTAGTCTTTCTTGGCATTCAGAATATAAATGATGTTCTCGGGTGACTAGCCGAGTTATAGGAGTGTAATAATTACACAATATTTCGGCGCTCCCAATACAGAAAGTATTTTTCTCCTTGTTTTAAAATATGGGTACACAAATTCCATGGAAACTGGATAAAAACTGTGTGTTTCTATAATGATAATTGGAAGTTAAGAGGGGAGGGGATAAAATGGGAGAGGAGTGGGCTTTCACTAATTGAAAGTAAACAGTATTTTTCTGTTTGTTTTAAAGTATACGCGTGTTAAGTTCCTTTAAAATTGGGTAAAAACTGTAGTTTTGTATAAAGAACATTGACAATATTTAAGGGGGTGTAAAGGGGTTTAAGGGTTGTGTTTTTGGAAACATTGTATAGGCAGTATTTTTCTGTTTGTTTTAATGTAGACATATGCAAATTTCCATCAAAATCTGGTAAAATATGTGGGTTTGTTTAAATTAGGGGGATGTAATGGGGAAGAGGGATTGTGTTTTTTGAAACCATATTCAGGCAATATTTTTCCATTTTTTTAAAAAAAGTATAGGTGTGCAAATTTCTGACAAAATCGATAAAATATGTGGGTTTGTTTAAATTATGGGGTATAAAGGGAAGGAGGGTATCGTTTTTTAGAAATTTTTTAGTCAGGAGACCTACTGAGACATGCTATCAACAACTCACCAAAGGTTCATCGTAATCAGTTACAACTGTGGGTTTCAATAAAGATCTCTGGAAATTAAGAGTGGAGGGGGTATAAGGGTAGAGGTGCGGGCTTAAGGAAATTTAGACAGTATTTTCCTGTTTGTTTTTAAGTATACGTGTGCAAAGTTCCTTCAAAATTGGGTAAAAACTGTAGCTTTGTATGGAGAATATTGGCAAAAATTAAGGGGATGTATATGGGAGGGGGCTTGCACTTTTGGAAACCGTATGTAGGCAGTATTTTTCTGTTTGTTTTAAAGTACATGTGTGCAAATTTCTGTCGAAATTGGATAAAATCTGTGTGTTTGTTTAAACTAGGAGGATGGAAGGGGGCAATGTATTTTTGGAAACCATATGTAGGCAGCATTTGTCGATTTGTTTTAATGTATACGTTTGCAAATTTTGGTGGAAATCTGATTAAATCTGTGAGTTTATTTAAACTGAAGGGTGTAAAGGAAAAGAGGGGGTGGTTTTTGTAATTTTATTTGTTAGGAACCATCTCCGATGTGCAACTACACCAAAGTTTCACCATAATTGGATGAACGGTTTAGGAGTGCCTAGAGGATATACATACGTACATTGATTTTTATATACAAGACAATCTGCTTCACTAATGCCAGACTTGACTGACTACACATATAGATTAAATGAATACATTTGAAAGTTTGTATTTAGTTAAAGTTAGATATTTACAGATAAATTTTAAATAAAGTTTCATTTAATTTCATGTTGATTCAATAGTCTTGGATATATAATGTTTTTTGTGATTCCATTCGGCATATATGCAAAAAATCTCTCAGTTTGTTTTGGAGATAAATTCTAAACATGGAAAAGATACATGTGTAAATCTGTCTTAAGAGGGGTGACAGGGGAAAGCAAATGCAGTTTTTTAAACAAAATTTAAACATCCTTTTCACTTGTTTTAAGGCATATGAGTGCCAACTTCCTTCGATATCAAATAAAAACTGTAGATTTGTGTGTTGTCACAAAAACTTTAAAATTGAAGTTCAAATCTCTCGGTCAGCAATTGTTCAATGGGAATCAGTCCATTGTTGTTTAACAGAAAATGTTGTACACTCTAAAAATATCACTATCTACTTTGGCTAATTTCCTCACCGTTTTCGAGGTATTTGCAAAAAAAATTTATGGTTTCAAGTGTAAATCATATATATTATTTCTATAAGGGTTTTTCTTTTTTTGGTCGCAAGCCATTATCTCCCTTCACACTTAACCGAAATCAATTAATGAGGTGTAATATTAAATCTTATGGTCGCCACTTTGGTCACATCATATTTTAAGAAAGGAATTTTTTGGGAATTCGACCCTTAAAGGGAAAAAAGGCAATATTTCTAAAATGATGTTTTTCTTGTTTCAAGTCATTTATTTCCCTGGATATGAATTTGTAATCATTTAATGTAGTGTTATTTTAAGGATTATATTTCCGCTTTGGTGGCATCATAAATTAAGACAGGAATTATTCAGAATTCGACACTTAAAGGTCAGAAGTATTAAAATTGTGTCACGAGACATTTATCTCCCTTCATATCTAACGGATATAGATAAATGAGGTATCATATTTAAGTTTCCACTGTGGTAACATTATATTTTAAGAAAGGACTTTTTCGTAATTTGACCCTTAAAGGGCAAAAATATCAATATTGCTAAATTTCGTTTTTTTCTTTTATCTCCAAGGATATCTAACCAAAATCGATAAATGAAGTAGGATTATGAAGAGTAATGTCTCAGCTTTGGTGACATCATATATTAAGATATAATTTTTTTTGCAATTCAACCATTAAAGGGAAAAAATATCAATGGTTCTACAACGCATTTTTGTGTCATGAGCTATTTATCTTCCTTCATATCTAACTGTTATAGACAAATGAAGTATCCTATTAAAGATTAAGGTCTCCGCCATGGTAACATTATATTTTAAGAAAGGAATTTTTAGTAATTCGACCCTTAAAGGGCAAAAATATCAATATTTCTAAATGCTTTTTTTTGTGTCTCAAGCCATTTATCTCCTTGGATATATAACCGAAATCGATAAATGAAGAAAGATTGTGAAGAGTAATGTCTCCGCTTTGGTGAAATCATATATTAAGAATTTTTTTTAATTCAACCCTTAAAGAGAAAAAGTATGAATGCATTATTTTGTCGAGAGTCATTTATCTCCATTAATATATAACCAAAATAGATAAATGAGGCATCATTCTAAATTTTAAGGTCTCCACTGAGGTCAAATATATATTTTAAGAAAGGGATTTTCTCAATTGAACCCTTAAAGGGCCAAAATATCAGTATTTCTAAATTGCGTTTTTGTGTCTCCAGTCATTTATCTCCCTTGACAATTAAACAAAATTGATAAACGAGGTATCATTTAAATGACTGAGGCCTCTGTAAGATCTTCGGTTTTAATAAAGGAATTTTTTTTAAATTCGATCCTTAAAGGGAAAAAGTATTAATATTTCCACAGCGCATTTTTTCTGTCACAAGCCAATTATCTCCCTGAGAACCTAAACGAAATTGATAAATGAGGTATCATTTTAAAGACCAAGGTGCTCACTTTGGGCACACCATATTTTATAAAAGGATTTTTTTAAATTCAACACTTAGACCAAAAGTATTAATATTATTCCTCCAATGTGTTGTTTTGTTTTTTGTTTTAATTTCGAGTCATTTATCTCCTTTGATACTTAAACGAAATTGATAAATGACATATTGTGTTAAAGATAATTAGGTAAAATCATAAATTAAGAAAGAATTTTTCAAAATTTGATGCTTAAAGTGGTTTCGCATATGGGACTGTTCAGAGGCAAGTCCCTAGATTGCAGCAGCAGATTTCACAGAAATGTCAGTAAACTGTTATATATATATATAATAAGTAGCTTTTTTCTGTTACAGAAACATTTTTGTTTTGATTTACAATTTTGGTGTAAACATTTTACTCACACAGCACCACATATCTCAATGTCCATTTTGTTCAGGTTGGTTGTATTCTGTTAAGGTCAGTGACAGTTTGTCGTACATACATTGTGTTGTAAATTTTTCTGTTTTGTAATATGTTGTAAATATTTTACACCTATTACACTAAACAAGATAAATATTTGCTTCAAAAGTGCAGTTGTACTTTTCATTATATTACAAGCATTCAACCTCACTATTCATCCTATTTTATTCGCAAAATTTTCAGACGGGTTCTCTAGTTTTGCTTAGTTACGGTGATGGGGGAAACTGGATTGTTTTCTGTAAACCAAATGGTTTAATGTATATATGTGTGCAATTTCCATTCAGAACGAATAAAAACTGTGAGTTTGTTTGTAAGGAAATTAAGAAAGTGTGGATTAAAGTTTGGGATTCTGGCAAACTAAATGTAGGCAGTATTTTTCTGCTTGTTTTTAAAGTATGCATATCCAAAATTTCATCGATATCGTATAAAAACTGTAGCTATATATAAGAAACATTGCCAAAAATTATGGGGTTGGGGTAAAGGAGGAGGGAAGATGGCTTTTTAAAACAAATGCAGATAGTACTTTTCTCTGTATTTTAAATAATACATATGGAAAGTTCCATCAAAATCAGATAAAAACTGTGGGTTTCTATAAAGGTCACTGGAAATTGAGAGGGGAGCTGCTAAAGGGGGAAGGGGTTGGGCTTTGTCAAACCAAATGTAAATAGTATTTTCTGTTTGTTTTAAAGTATATGGGTATAAACTTCCTTTAACTATACTATATATAACTGTAACTATATATAAAGAACATTGTCAATAATTAAGGGGATGTAAAGGGGCAGAGGATTTGCTTTTTTGGAAACCATACATAGGCAGTATTTTTCTTATTGTTTTAAAGTATAAGTGTGCAAATTTTCATAGAAATCGTATGAAATCTGTGGGTTTGCTTAAATTAAGGGACATGGAGAGGAAGAGGGGGTGGTTTTTTAAAATATTTTTTCTGAGGAAACTTTGCTGACGCACACTCAACAACTCACCAGAGTTTCATCTTAATTGGTTAAAAATTGTGGGTTTCAATAAATATCATTGGAAATTATGAACAAAGGGGGTAAAAGGGGAGAGGGGTGGGCTTAGGCAAACCAAATTTAGACTATTTTTCTGTTCGTTTTAAAGTATACTTGTGCAAAGTTCCTTCAAAATTGGGTAAAAACTTTATCTTTATATAAGGTACATTGGCAACAATTAAGGAGATGTAAAGGGGTGAAGGATTACAATTTTGAAAACCATATATAGGCAGTATCTTTATTTTTGTTTTAAAGTTTAGGTTTGCAAATTTCCATCAAAACCGGATAAAATCTGTAGATATTTTTTACATTATGGGGATGTGAAAGGGATGAAGGATTGCGTTTTTGGACACCATATGTGGGCAATATTTTGCAATTTGTTTTAAAGTATATGTGTGCAAATTTAGGTGGAAATTGGACAATATCTGTGGGTTTGTTTAAATTAAGGGTTGTAAAGGGGTGGAGGGGGTGGTTTTTTTGAAATTTTATTTGTTAGGAACCTTCTCCAACGTGCACTCAACAACTCACCAAATTTTCACTGTAATTGGAAGAACGGTTTAGGAGCACATAGAAGACATACATACAAAGAAATGTAGATTGATTTTTATTTAGAAGACTAGCTGACCCAGCAATGCTACGCTATTGCTAGACTTGAGTACACATATAAATTAAATGAATACATTTGAAAGTTTGTATTTAGTAAAAATTAGATATTTATGTATAAATTTTAATTCCAGTTTCATCCAATTTCAAGTTTATTGGAATGGTCTGGGATATGCAATGTTTTTGGTGCATTCCAATCAGCATATATACAAGAAATCTGAGATTGCTTTGGAGATATATGTTAAACATGTAGAAGTTGCACGTGTAAATCAGTGTTAAGAGGGGTGAAACAGGAGAGCGGGTGCAGATTTGTAAACCAAATATAAACATCATTTCCACTTATTATAAAGAAAGTGTGTGCAAACTTCCTTCGAAATCAAATAAAAACTGTAGATTTTTATGTTGTCACAAAAACTTTATAATAATTTTTCTTGGTCAGCAATTGTCCGATCGTAATCTGTCCAGTACTGTTTAACAGGAAATAATTTGCTCTTTAATAATATTGCTATCTACTTTGTTTTCAAGATATTTCCAAAAAACTGAATGGTTTCAATTGTAAATTTTGCTTCATTAGGGTTACAGGTAAAGTGGTTAAGTTTTGTAAACCAAAGATAGACACCACTTTTCTCTTTGCTTTAATTTATACATTTGCAAAGCTCCATCCACATTGAATAAAGTTAGTGTAAGGAACATTGGAAATCAAGCAAGGAGGGAATAAAGGGGATGAGGGGTTTGGATTTGGGAACCAAATGTAGACAATATTTTCCTCCTTGTTTTAAAGTATACGTGTTTGAAGTTCCATCAATATCGGATCAAAAGTAAGTATGTATAATGAAAATTGGCAACAAATAAGGGGGAGGTAAAGGAGAAGAGGGTTTTGGTTCTTATAATCTATATATAGACCATATTTTTCTATCTGTTTTATAGTTTGCGTGTGCAAAGTTCCATCGATATTGTATTAAAAAATTGGGTATGTATATGAAATATTGACAAAAATTAGGGGGTCGGAGTAAAGGGGGAGAGCAGTTGGTTGTTTAAAACCAAGATGTAAACAGCATTTTTCTCCTTGTTTTGAAGTATACCAAAGTATATCAAAATCAGATAAAAACTGTGGGTTTCAATAAAAATCACTTAATGTAAAAAGTATTTTTCTTATAAATGAACGCAATTTTTCTCGGTGTTGTTTATTTATAAACGTTTCCCGGGAAACAACAGGGATTGTGGGTTCCAGATGCATGGATTCCTGTTATTGAGGCAGCTCATCACCAACGCTCTGCTTTTTGTGTTCCGTGGGCGTATAATGACGTGTGAGATGCTGCTAGGCAACATAACAACGTCTGTCGTTGCCATGCCAGATTTCAAACAACACGCTCATGGCAGACTTCGAGGCTTACAACTACACCTGAAGATGGCGGTGGAGTTTAAGTCGCCGAAATATTGTGCATCAATATTACTCAGTTTGTTTCCCCAAAAAGGTTTATATATAAAAAGTAAATAAATAAATAAATAAATAGTGTTTTTTCTGTTTGTTTTGAAGTATACATGTGCAAACTTCCTTCAAAATCGGATAGGGACTGTAGCTTTGTATAAAGAACATTGACAATAATGAAGGGGTGGAAAAGGGTAGAGGGATTGGGTTTTTGGGAAACTATTATTTTTCTATTTTTTAAAAAGTATACGTGTGCAAAGTATCCTTATCAGATAAAAAAATGTGGGTTTGTATAAAAAAATAAGGGGGTGGGAAGGTGGAGAGGGGTTGTATTTTGGAAACCATATTTAGGCAGTATTCTTCTGTTTATTTTCATCAAAATCAGACAAAATCTGTGGGTTTTTAAATTATGGGTTGTTAAGGGGAAGATGGGGTAGTTTTCTGGTGGAAAAGAGAGGGTTTGAGATTTTTATAAAACTAATGTCTAAAGTATTTTTCTACTTTTTTAAAGTATATGTGTATAAAAATCCATTGAAATTGGATAAAAAGTGTGGGTTTGTGTAAAAATTAAGAGGTGGGAAGGGGGAGAAGGGATGCGTTTTTGAAAACCAGATGTAAGCTGTATTTTCCTGTTTTTTTTGTTTTTTTTTGTTTTTTTGTTTGTTTTTTTTTTTACAGTATACATGTGGAAATTTCCGTAGAAATCGCATAAAATCTGTGGTGTTTTAAATTTATAGGGGAGAGGGGGTGGTTTTTTGGGAATTTTTTTCCTCAGGAACCTTCGCAGATACACACTGGACAAATTACCAAAGTTTCACCCTAATCGGATGAACAGTTTAGGAGTGCATAGAGGACAAACAGAAATACAGACATTGATTTTTATATATAAGACTAGCTGACCCGGCAATGCTTCGCTATTGCTAGACTTGAGGTAGATTAAATGAATACATTTGTAATTAGTAAAGATTAGATAATTATGTATGAATTGTAATTACTGTTTCTAACAATTTCTAGTTTATTGCATTGGTCTTGGATATGCAATGTTTTCGGTGATTCCAGTTACACTGGCAAAAATTAAGGGGTTGTAAAGGGAAACAGGGGTTGTATTATTGGAAACCATATTTAGACAGTATTTTTCTGTATATTTTATAGTATACATGCACTAATTTCAATCAAAATAGGATAAAAGATGTGGGTTTTTCTAAATTAGGGAGATGTGAAGGGGATGAGGGGGTGAAACTAAATGTAGGCAGTACTTTTCAATTCGTTTTAAAGTATACATGTGAAAATTTTGGTCTAAATATGATTAAATCTGGGTATGTTTAATTCAAGGGTTGTAAAGTGCTGGAGGGGGGGGGGGGGGTTTCCGAATTTTTATTTCTTAGGAACCTTCTCCGACGCGCACTCGACAACTCACTAAGGTTTCACAGTAATCGGATAAAACTTGTGGGTTTTAATAAAAATCATTGGAAATTCAGAGGGGAGAAGGTAAAAGGGGAGAGGGATGGACTTTATTTTTCTGTTTGTTTTAAAGTACACGTAAGCAAAGTTCCTTCAAAATCGGGTTACAATTCTAGCTTTATATAAGAGACATTCGCGAAAATTTAAGGTATGTAAAAGGGAAGAGGGGTTGGATTTTTGCAACCATATGCAGACAGTATTTTTCTGTTTGTTTTAAAGTATATCTGTGCCAATTTTCATCGAAATCGGATAAAATTTGTGTGCGTTTTTTTTTTTTTAATTATTGGTTGCTAGGGGAAGGAGGGGGTGGTTTTGGGGTAGAACGGGCGAGACGGGTTGTGTTTTTGTAAAACTAATGTCTACAGTATTTTTCTATATTTTAATGGTATATGCGTGCAAAGTTCCTTCGAAATCTGATGAAAAGTGTGGGTTTGTGTAAACGTTAAGGGGTGGGAAGAGGGAAAGGAGATGCGTTTATGGAAACCAAATGTAGGCAGTATTTTTCTGTTTGTTTTAAAGTATGTTTGTTCAAATTTCCATCAAAATCGGATAAAATCTGTAGGTTTTTAAATTATGGGGTGTTATGGGGAGGAGGGGGTGGTTTTTTGGAAATTTTATTTCTTAGGATCCATCCCGGACGCACACTTGACAAATCACCAAAGTTTTACCGTAATCGGATGAATGATTTAGTGGCGCATAGAGGAGATACAAAGAAAAGTACATTCATTATGGCGGTTGTAATGGGGAGATGGGTTGTGTTTTTGGAACTCATATGTAGGCAGCATATTTCTGTTTGTTTTAAAGTAAATGTATGCCAATTTTGATCAAAATCGGATATAATCTGTGGGTTTTTTAAATTATGGGTTGAAAGGGGGAAGAAGGGGTGGTTTTGGGGGAAAAAGGGTAAGAGGATTGGGTTTTTGTGAAACTAATGTCTATAGTACATTTCTATTTTTTTAATGGTATATACGTGCAAAGTTTCTTCGAAATCTAATAAAAAGTGTGGGTTTGTGTAAAAATTAAGGGGTGCGAAGGGGTATAGGGGGTGCGTTTTTGGAAACCAAATGTAGGCAGTGTTTTTCTGTTTATTTTAAAGTATATGTGTGCAAATTTCCGTAGTAATCAGATAAAATCTGTAGGTTTTTTTCAATTATGGGGTGTTATGGGGAAGAGGGGGTATTTTTTTGGAAATTTTATTTCATAGGAACCACCCCAGACGCGCACTCGACAACCCACCAAAGTTTCACCGAAATCGGACTAATGGTTTAGGAGCGCATAGAGGACAAACAGACAGACAGACAGACAGACAGACATTGATTTTTATATAATAGACTAGCATTGCCCAGCATGCATTGCAATGCCTACATTTTGCTCTAAGTGGGTACACATATGCATGGCAGACACACCTACATGCAAAAAAATTAATTAAAGTCAATGGATTTTTGAGGCATTGATTAAACTGGAAAAAAATTATTGTACTGCTTTGGGATGTACAATATTTGTGGTTTTTGCCTCTTCTCCAAAAGCAGAGTAGCCAGCGTTGCTCATGGATTGCATGTACAAATTACCTTCAACTTCAAATAAAGACTGTAGCTTTGTATAAAGAATATAAGTAAAAAGTAAGGTGAATTAAAGGGGAAGAGGCATTGCGTATTTTTAACCTAAATGAAGACAGTAGTTTTATCTTTGCTTTTATGTTTAGGTATGTAAAATTCCAACAATATGCCATAAAAACTACAGGTATCTATAAACAACATTGGCACAAAATAAGGGGAAGAGGTAAAGGAGAAGTAGAATTGTGTCCTTGCAAACTAAATTAGACCGTATTTTTCCGTTTGTTTTAAAGTATTTATGTGCAAAGTTCCATCCATATCGTATAAAAACTAGGGATATGTATAAGAAACATTGGCAAAAATTAAGCACTTGGGGAAAAGGGAGAGATTAGTTGGCTTTTTAAACCAAATGTAGACAATATTTTTCTCCTTGTTATAATGAGTATATATACAAAGTTCCATCGAAATCGGATAAAAACTGGGGATATGTATAAGAAACATTGGCAAAAAATTGAGCGCTTTGGGGAAAAGGGAGAGATTAGTTGGCTTTTTAAACCAAATTTAGACAGTATTTTTCTCCTTGTTTTAATGAGTATATATACAAAGTTCCATCGAAATCGGATAAAAACTTTTTGTTTATATAAAGAAATCAGAAATTAAGAGGAGAGGTGGTAAAAGGGGAGAGGGGAGTGGGAAAAGGTGAGAGGGGTGAGGTTGGTCAAACCAAATGTAGACAGTATTTTTCTGTGTGCAAATTTCCATCGAAATCAGATAATTCCTGTGGGTTTGTTTAAATTAGGTGGATGTAAAGGGAAAGATGCGTTTTTGGAAATCATATATAGGCAGTACTTTTACGTAGTTTTAAAATATACTTGTGGATGTCTCCATCGAAATTGAATACAATCTGTGTCTTTGTTTAAATTAAGGTTTCTAATAGGATAGAGGGTATAGTTTTTTTATTTTGTCATAAACCTCCATGAGAAAATACATATATGTGACATCTTTCAAAGTGATTAGTCAAACGGTTTCAACTGCATCTTTGTATAAAAAACACTGACAAAAATTAAGGGAGTGGGAAAGGGGAGAGGGGTTGATTTTTTTGTAAATCAATTGTAGACTGTATTTTTCTCTCTCTTTTTTTAGTATATGTGCAAATTTTCAATGAAATCCGATTAAAACTGTGGGTTTCTATAAAGATCATTGTAAATTAAGAGGGGAGGAGGTAAAAGGTGAGAGAGGTTGTGATTTTGGAAACCATATACAGGCAGTATTTTTCTGTTTATTTTAAAGTATAGGTATGCAAAGTTCCGTAAAAATCGGATAAAATCTGTGGGTTTGTCTCAATTAGGATGTTGTGAAGGGGGTGAGGGGTTGCGTTTTTGGAAAAAAAATATGTAGGCAGTTTTTTTCAATTTGTTTGAAAGTATACGTGTGCAAATTTCCATCAAAATCGGATAAAATCTGTAGTTTTCAAAAAATTATGGGGTGTAAGGGTGGAAAATGGAAGATGGTTTGGGTTTTTGTAAAAATAATGTCTACAGTATTTTTCTATTTTTTTAAAAGTATGTGTGTACAAAGTTCCATCGAAATCAGATAAAAAGTGTGGGTGTGTGTAAAAATGAAGGGGTGGGAAGGCGGAGAAGAGATGCGTTTTGGAATCCATATGTAGGTAGTATTTTTCTGTTTGTTTTACAGTATAGATGTGCAAATTTCTGTAGAAATCAAATAAAATCTGTAGGTTTTTTTAAAATATGGGGAAGGAGGGGTGGTTTTTAGAAAAAAAATTCTTAGGAACCTTCTCCTATGTGCACTCGATAACTCACCAAAGTTTCACCATAATCGGATGAACGGTTTAGGAGCCCATAGAGGACATACAGACACACAAACGTACAAACAAATGTACATTAATTTTTATATATAAGACGATATCCTTTGGGTTTTGTTTAGGATAATTACAACGTTATTACCTTCCAGACATGTTGCTATTTTCTGGAAGTAAAGATTAAGGTTTATTTCCAGATTCCATAGTTTGATGTTTGACATCTTCACAGTTGTATCATCTACATAAAGAACTATTGTATCATTCTCTGCTATTGGTCTTGGAATGTCGTTTACGTATAGAATTAACAACAGAGGCCCCAGCATCTAGCCCTGTGGTACACCTGGTTTTATAGTGAGGACGTTGGATGTTACTTTTTTAAAGTCTGCGTTGCTTTTTATAATCGTAAATTGTTTTTTTATTTGACAGATACAACCTTATTCATTCATAAGCCTTATCCCTTATTCCCCATTTTTCTAATGATTGACTGTGTCAAAGGCTTTTGATAGATCTATAAATACTGCTGTTGTGTTCTCTCCATCATCCAAGGATTTTTTTACCGAATCTACAAACATTGTGATTGCTGTTACTGCGGACCTGTACTTCCTAAACCCATGCTGAGCATCTGTAATTATGCTGTGCTTATTAAGGAAGTCAATAAGCACCTGTTACATTGCTTTCTCAAATTTTTTTGATATACCTGATATTAGTGACAACAGTCTATAATTGTTTACATCTAACCTTTTGCCTTTCTTGAATACAGGTATAAATTTAGAAATCTTTAAAGAATCTGAAATTTTCCACTCGTAAATGAATGATTTATTATATGTACTAAAGGTTATAAGAGATAACTATTACATTCTTTTATAAGCATATTGGTTATCTCGTCAGCTCCCATGGACGTTTTCATCTTCAATTACTATAATTTTACTTATTTCTTTTTCTGTAGATGGACTAAGGAATACTGAATCTGTGCTTGCCTTAATGCCTGAGCAGTCATTGCCTTTTGACTTGCTACTGTGACTGTTAGTCAGTTATCTGCTATATTTATATAATGTTCTTTTAGTGTACATGCAATTTGCCTAGAATCATCTACTACATCATTATTATACACAATCTGCTCAATTCTTTGATCCTGCTTCATAATCTGATTTTTCCCCCTCTCCCCATTAATAATTTTCCATATTGCTCTTTGTTTATTACCACTTCTGTGTAGTATGCTATGAATGTTGTCTGATTTTGCTTTATTAATCCTATTTTTCAATTCATTCTTACACTTTAGTAGATATTTGTTCAGTAACGGATACCCTTCCCTACATAATCTACTAACCCATTTTAAGTTCCTTGTATTGTATATCTTCTGTATTCTATTTTTTTGTGTTGTTTTATGCATTAATTGCTTTTTCTTTTTTAGTAGTAAGCTATGTCTTTGCTTTTTAATAATTAACTGCACTTATGAATGAGTCATATTTTTTGTCTGTTGTGTAGGAATTAAATGTTCCAGTCCATGTTTCTCTCCTTAAAAGTTTCTCAAACAATTCAATATTTTGTTTAGTGTAGCATCTACATTCTTCAAGCAGCCAAGTTTCCTGAATTTCTGCTTCATTTTTATACTAACTTCTTGTGCATTGTGAGCTGATATCGATGTATGTAGTATCTTTGTTGTATATTCATCCTCTAAATAGTTAGTTATTACATTATCTATTGCTGTTTTTGAAGTGTCAGTTTCCCTTGTAGGGCTGTTTATGCAAATCTTAAGTCCTAAACAACTACAATCGTCTCCAGTTCTTATGAAATCTTATTGCTCTTTAATACATCAATATTAAAATCTCCCATTAGAATTAAATAGTCATAACCACTGCATAGAGATTCTAGCACCTCACATAGGTTTTTATAGAATATTTCAATCTTTCCTGCAAGAGTTCTATATACATTCACAATAGCCACAACTTTGCTTCGTATACGGATAGAAATACCACACGTTTCCAAATTTTTTTCACACAATAATTGTGATTTTATTTTTAATACTTTAAAATCTAATATATGTTTTAATAAAATTAAAATTCCATCTCCTTTATACCTTACCCTGCTGCAACTATTTCCCACAGTATATCCTACAATGTTCAGTCCTGAAATTAATTCATTTTTTAATGCATGTTCAGTAAGTATTATTATGTTTGGACTTGTTTCATCTATCAATAATTCTAGCTCATTTGTTTTGTTTCTGATGTACTGTACATTTTGTTGCATGATTTTATAATGTCTATTTTCACTGATATAAAAAATAAATTTTATAATAAATTTCTTAATAACAAAGCACTTTTCAGCTCAAATTCCAACAATTTTTGGAAAGAAACATAAAACGCTAAAAGTGAAAATTTTATGTTAACCCTGTTTGTTGCCTCCATGTTCACTAATAAAACATAAAGTTATGGTCAATTTGAGGGGTAACACGTATAAGCTAAAACTTTTCTTTAAAGAGAAAATTCAATTTCATGTGCACGGGGCAAACAATAGGAAAAGTACAAAATTTAAAATTATCAGTCATTTCAGTATCACAGTTTATTGTCAGCATAGCTTAGGAGCATCCTGAATAAAATTGGAGTAGATAAGTAATTCCCAAATATTGTTTTTAGTAAAGTAACGAATTTGAACTTGGTAAATAAAAGGGCTAGGAAAATAAAAGTAGTTTTAAATGAGAGAGAAAAATTCATTCAATAAAAATAATAATATAACAGTGGGAAGGTAAATGAAGATTTAAAGGAAGAAAAACGAAATTTTATTTTTGAAACTTGATTACATCACCATGTGTGACTTTTAGGAATTAATAACTCTTAAACGAGGATAATTACGAGAAAAATTTGTAAACAATTAAAAGATTGGGAATAAAGCTTTTTTTTTTTTTACTTATGGCTTTACACCTCATGTACGTCGAGGTCATTACAGGAGGGATGGGACTGGGGACAAGGAAAGGGAAGGAATTCAGCCATGGTCTTTTAAAGGAAACATCCCGGCATTCGCCTGGAGTGATTTGGGGAAACCATGGAAAACCCAAATCTGGATGTCAAGATGGGGAATTGAACTGGCATCCTCCCACATGTGAGGCCGGAACATTAACCGCTCACCCACCACGGTTGTTACGGGGAATAAATCAGATTATAAGATATAAAAGTTTTTTTGAAAATCCTAGTAAAAATAGTACCATGAAAAGAAGGGATTTTTTAATTCATAAGAGAATAGTATTTCCCCTCAGAAATACCTCTTTATTCTAGAACACACCATCTCAAGATTAGTCAAGACTATAAATAGCAAACTCATGTTTTCCTGTGGAGATAGTTGCCCACAGTACTTGGTCTGTATAGGACAGGTGTATCATGTCTCCATAAGAACACATCTATAGTCAATATGTGGGTGATAGAGTTTGATCAGTGCATTTGAAACTTAGCAAATTTTCATGCCAGGCAACGATGTCATCTATCATTTCACAGTCGATTGTAAATTATATCAAATATTATCATGAAATGAAGGGGTTTTCTTAGGTTTTCACCAACTGTAAAGGAGTTGTGAAAGATTTATCAAAGTTGTGGATTTAAGTGAGTTAGTTGAATCTGTCTGTTGTCTTAATTAACAGATGTGTATGTCAGATGCCTTTCCTTGCTCTAACGACTGATACCAGTGACTGATTTTCACCCTAAAACTTAAGAATCTGGTTCAAGTAGCATAAACTGTATCAGTAATGGTCAAAGTTTCATGCAATCTGATGTGTGTAGTCCCCCCTCCCCCTTACCACCCGATAGCCTGACAAAATCTCATGCACTTTCCAAAAGACTAGTTAAAGCCCATTTATACATGCAGCATTCATAGCTAGTGACAAATTTTTAAAATGCACAATAATAACAACATCATTAGTTTCAATAAAAAAAAACTACCTTTCTACATAGTGAAATCTCACTTTACCCCTTGATTTTTCAGTGCATCTTCACATGAGGGCTGCATTTAGGCTTTGTGGGCCCCTAGGCTATACATATGGTGCGGGCCCCTGTCAGCAATTTATGGGCTACCTTTTTTTAAGCTCTACTACTGGCCTGGCCTAGGTGGGGTGGTGCAGGCCCTCAGTCTGAACTACTTGAAATTACTTCCACAACAAAAGTGATGGAAATTTTTATTGTTATGTAAAAATTTCTGAGAAACCAAATAATAACGATTTATTTTATTGATATATTTTGTGATTACCTACATTTCCAATATACCTTTCTGACTTTTTAATAAACTTTCCTGTTTCTTATCTAATGTCAAAAAATGATTAGGTCATGTTGCACCTTGATTTAGTAACTGCTAGAGACAAAAGATCATTATGTGAATTTATAGATTTACTTGTCATCAAGAAAAAAAAAGCAACATCATATATATTAGTTCTATAAGGTATTTTTTTGTCACAAGCCTGTATCTTCTTTCATACTTAACCAAAATCAATGAATGATGTGTCATTTTAAAGCTTATGGTCTCCACTTTGGTCACATCATATTTTAAGAAATGAAGTTTTCGGAATTCGACCCTTAAAGGGCAAAAATGTCAATCTTTCTAAAATGCTGTTTTCTGTGTTTCGAGTCATTTATCTCCCTGGATACGTATATGAAATCGTTTAATGTAGTATCATTTTAAAGATTAAGATCTCCGCTTTAGTGACGTCATATATTAAGACAGATATTTTTCGGAATTCGACCCTTAAAGGGCAAAAGTATCAATATTTTTGCAATGTGTAATTGTGTCACGAGCGATTTATCTCTCTTAATGTCTAACCGATATAGATAAATGAGGTATCATATTAAAGAATAAGGTTTCTGTCGTGGTAACATTATATTTTAAGACAGGAATTGTTCGTAATTGGACCCTTAAAGGGCGTCAACTTTTCTAAAATTCGTTTTTTATGTCTTGAGCAATTTGTCTCCCTGGATATCTAACCAAAATCAATAAATGAAGTAGGATTATGAGGAGTAATGTCTCAGCTTTCTGACATAATATTTTAAGAAAGAATGTTTTTGGAATTCTACCCTTAAAGGGAAAAAGTTTAATTTTTTCAATAACGTATTTTTGTGTCACGAGCGATTTATCTCCCTTAATATCTAACCGATATAGATAAATGAGGTATCATATTAACGAATAAGGTTTCTGCCGTGGAAACATTAAGGGTCCAATTGCGAACAATTCCTTTCTTAAAATATAAAGGGCAAAAATGTCAACTTTTCTAAAATTCGTTTTTTATGTCTTGAGCTATTTATCTCCCTGGATATCTAACCAAAATCCATAAATCAAGTAGGGTTATGAGGATTAATGTCTCAGCTTTGTGACATCATATTTTAAGAAAGAATGTTTTTGGAATTCAACCATTAAAGGGAAAAGTATACATTTTTCTATAATGCATTTTTGTGTCACGAGCCAATTATCTCCCTTGATATATAACCAATATAGATAAATGAGGTATCATAGCAAAGATTAAGGTCTCCACCATAGTCACATTATATTTTAAGAAAGAATTTTTCGTTATTCGACCCTTAAAGGGCATAAATATCAGTATTTCTAAAATGCGTTTTTTGTGTCTCTAGTCATTTACCTCCGTTGACAATTAAACAAAATTGATAAACGAGGTATCATTTAAAAGATTAAGGTCTTCGTAATGTCTTCGGTTCCGTTACCACATTTTAAGAAAGAAATTTTTAAAAATTATAACCTTAGAGGGCAAATGTGTAATATTTTTACAACGCATTTTTCTGTCATGAGCTATTTATTTCCCTTGATACCTAATCGAAATCAATAAATGACGTATCGATTTAAATATTAAATTATCCACTATCGTCACATCATATTTTAAGGAAAAAACTTTCTCCAAATTACACCGTTAAGGGGCAAAAATAACATCATTTCTCAAAACTTTTTTTTTTTTACCTTGCTTGATAACTAACTGAAATTGATAAATGAGGTATCATTTTAAAGACCAAGGTGGCTGCTTTGGTCACACCATATTTTATAAAAGAATTTTTTTGTAATTCGACCCTTAAAGGGCAAAAGTATCAATATTAGTTATAGAACGTGTTGATTTTTAAAATTTTTGTTTTTATTATATGCCATTTATCTTCTTCAATACCTAGCTGAAATCGATAAATGACATATCGGTTTAAAAATTGAGGTCTCCAGCTAGGTAAAATCATAAATTAAGAAAAAAATGTTCAGAATTTGGTGCTAAAAGTGGTAGCGCCTATGAGACTGTTCAGAGCCATGTCCCAAGATTTCAGCAGCGGATATCACAGAGAAGTCAATAAACTTTTTTTTTTATTCAATAAGAAGTTTTTCGTATATATTTTTTTCTTTTACAGAAACACTGTCGTTTTGCTATACAATTCCAATGTAATCATTTTATTCGCTCAGCAACAAATATCACAGAGATGTTGATATGTTGTGTTCAGTTTGTTAAGGTTGGTTTTATTCTACCAAGGTCAGTGACAGTTTGTCATAAATAAAGTGTGTTTTAAATTTTCCTAACTGTTTCATAATATGTTGTGAGTATTTTGCTGTGTACCTATTACACTAATAACAAATATTTGCTAAAAAACTACGGTTCTACTATTCATTATATTACAAGCATTCAACCTCACTATTCATCGTATTTTATTCGCGAAATTTTCGCACGGGTATTCTAGTCTGGATTTAAAAGAACATTACATTATATTTTTTACAATTTTTTTTTTTCACAATAGACAATTGCTTTTAAGCTGGCATCACACTTGTTTGACATTATAATTGCAAATAAAACCAAATGCACTTATTTATTTTCATGTAAACTTTCTCTTAGGTTTAGTACACATCTCTGTTTGTTATTGTTTGTCAAAAAATTCTTAGATTATATTATCACTTGTATCCTGTAGATGATACAGATAATACTATTTTTTTTAACTGCTTAACGTCTCTTAACAGCGAGGTCTTTAGAGATGGGAAAGGATGAGGGGGGGGGGGGCAAGGAATGGGAAGGAATTCAGCCATGGCCTTTTGAAGGAAGCATCCCGGCATTTGCCTGGAGTGATTTGGGAAACCATGGAAAAACCAAATCTGGATGCCCGGACGGGGATTCAGATAATACAGTGTAAACATCAGATGCTCTTCTGCTGACATGAATTTCTGTCATCATAAATAAATAAAAAGCAACATATAAATTTAAACGAAAGTTGCACTACAATTTTTTTTTACTCTCTGCCTTGCATTATAATATTTTGCATTTTTGTTCTATTACTTCTGGAACAAACAATTGACTTTTGGGCAGCGTTGCAGTTACACTTTTTTTAACAATGTAAGTGCAAATAAAGTAAAAAAATAAAATTTGATTATTTAATTGATATTTTCACTTCCCTATAGCAATATAAGCACAAATAAAATCAAATGCCATTATTTATTTGGAAGTTCCATTTAACCAAACAGTGCTGTGATGGCAGCCAGTGTAAATAACACTTCGGCCATTATGGAGACTTGTCGAAGGTTGCCATTCTATTTAGATGTGCAGTATCCAGGCTCAACACGTTTTATTAAAGAGGACGACTTTGACACTTCAAAAGTGATAAGTGGTATTTGTGGATTTATCAGCAATGCATAATAGCATTAACCATTAACCATCAGCTATTACTAGGTTCCAACTTGGCCAGGAATTTCAGCCTTAGTAAGTTCATCACTACTCTTCTGCAAAATTGCAGATTCTTTGTTGACTTCCAGGTTCAGCATATCTATTGGAGGCTACAGTAGAATGGTATACCCCAGGAAGTGTGCTAGCCCCAGTTCTGTTTAGTATAGATAAAAAACTACCAGCCTCCAACAGCAGGAGCTCCTTGTATACTGATGGTCTCACTTAGGGCCAGCATTAGGGGGGGGGGGGGTAAGCGGTCAAATTTACCCGGGCCCGCCGGCTGATGGGGGGCCCCCGATCACCGGTTACAGGGGCCCCAGGCCTCAAAGCCAAGACTCCGCCCATTGTCCGCCCATCGTCCCCAGGCCCAAAATTCCTAGCGCCGGCCCTGGTCTCACTCTGGCAAAACACAGCAAATACTCTGAAATAGTGGAGAACACCCTTGCTAAAACTCTTGAAAGTTTATCAAAATACTATAACAAAAACAGCTTAAGCCAAACTACTTGAAGACATAAGTATGCAATTTTCACTGATCGAACAGGGAGTAAGTTAAATGTAATTTGGTTTATAGTGTTAAGCTGGTACACAATGACACTCCACACAGATTTTTTAAATTCAAACCAAGCATGTTGGGTGAGCAGTTAACACTCTTGCCTCGCATTCGGGAGGATGGCAGTTCGAATCCCCATCCAGGCACCCAGATTTGGGTTTTCCATGGTTTCCCCAAATCACCCCAGGTGAATGCCAGGATGCTACCTTTAAAAAAGGCCATGGCCATTTTCCTTCCCATTCCTTGCCCCTATTCCATCCCGCCTCTAATTTCCGCGATGGCAACGAGGCGTAAAGTAAAATAATAATAATATATAATTACGAAGTCTTTCTCGGCGTTGAGAATACAAATAATTCTCTCGGGTGACTAGCCGAGTTATAGAAGTGTTATAATAATCACACAATATTTCGGCACTCTGAATCGTCGGCGCCATCTTCCGGTGAAGTGAGGTCAGGAACATGCGAAGCTGCTGAGCTAGACCAGATTCCCGCTGCTAACCTCTGATTGGTCGGCTGTGGAACCAGTCGTAGCAGGGGTCAAATCTCGTTGCGGCTTGAATCGATGCAAAGGTGGAGTTACGGCTAGATTTGATGTCGTTTTTTACATGACATATAGCGGATGGGCTTAAAATCACCGCTCCTTCGAAGAAGATATCCGAAAACAAAGCCTTCACGATAAATTGTTTGTCCAACTGATGGGTCAACACGAATCCGTTCGGGCCTCATATGGAGCCATGCTGCCACGTGATTGGTCAGATTTGTAACCAATGGTAGCCGGGGTCCTGCCTCGTAGTAACTCATCGTTCGGTAGAAGGAAAAAACAGAAGGCAAAAACTTACCCATAAGCTGATCATTAATGCCTGAGCAACAAATTGCTCGCTTATGTTACTACCGAACTTCCCGTTGATCTGGACGCGCCGTGTAATGCGTCTCGGTCGCGCTGTCGACGAATAGTATTAATGATTGGCGTCCAGGCTTCACTCAGCTGGTACCCGCTGTCACGGTTGACGAGGTTAGACGCGAGACGAATTTCTACTGCTTCTGTAAGGATGCTATTCCAGAAGCTCCTAGTATGCGCCAGTACTCTGGTGTTTTCGAAATCAAAACCATGGCCATGTTCTAGACTGTGTTCCGCCACCGCAGACTTGTCTTTCTGCCCCAGACGAACGTGTCGTGCATGTTCTAGACAACGTTGGTGAACACACCGCACCGTCTGGCCAATGTAGCTCTTTCCACACTCGCAACTAATGCTATATACCCCAGGTGTCCGCAAAACAAGGTCATCCTTGGGGGAGATGTTCTTCACCTTCGGTGGTGGCAGGAAAACGGTCTTGATTCCACGTTTTGCTAGAATCCGTCCTATCTTGGACGTTGTGGCGCCAGAGTACGGCAAGAAGGCGAGACGATCAAGTGGCTCTTTCTTGGTGTTGTTGAGACTACGTGTCGGCTATCGGAATGCCTGTCTTATCTGATAATCAGTGTACACGTTGCGTCGAAAGGTCTGACGCAGATGACTCAATTCACCGGGTAGACTGTCCGAATCGCATATCGCTCGCGCCCTATGTACAAGCGTGCTGAGTACCGTCTTGCGCTGTGCCGGATGGTGATGGCTACGCGCGTTCAGGTATAGGTCTGTGTGCGTCGGTTTTCTGTACACAGAATGTCCTAGAGACCCGTCAGGTTTCCTTTCTATTAAAATGTCTAAGAAAGGCAGCCGGCCTTCTTCTTTCACCTCCATCTTAAACTTGATGTTTTCGTTTCTGCTGTTAAGATGATGGAGAAAAGCTTCAAGGTTATCTCTGCCGTGTTGCCAGACCACAAAGGTGTCATCTACGTATCGGAAGAAGGCGGTGGGCTTCATAGGAGCGCTTGCTAGTGCCTTGTCTTCAAAGTTCTCCATGAAGAAATCAGCAATAACTGGCGATAAAGGACTGCCCATGGCCACTCCATCAATCTGTTCGTAATATTCCCCGTCATACAAGAAATACGACGATTGGAGTGTATGCCGGAATAACTCCAATATGGCAGGCTCAAAATGCTGTTCCAGTAGACACAGAGTGTCAGTGAGAGGGACCCTAGTGAACAGTGACACCACATCGAAACTCACCAATAAATCATGTTGCTGCAGGTGGAGTTCTTTGATGACGTCTATAAATCTTGCAGAGTTGGTCACGTAATGAGGACCTTTACCCACTAATGGTGTCAGCAGCCCAGTTAGATATCGGGCAAGCAAATATGTATCTGATCTGATGGTACTTACTATTGGCCGCAATGGGGTACCCTCTTAATGGATCTTGGGGAGTCCATAGAGCCTTGGAGGAACAGCAGCCCGGGGTAGTAGCTGTTTAACTGTGTCTTCTGGCAGCCCTGAGTTCTTAAGAAGAGCTGTCGTTTTTCTCACCATGGCGTTGGTAGGATCCCGTGCAATCTTGCGATAGGTTGCGTCTTTCAGGAGTTCTTCCACCTTTCGACGATAATCTTCCGTAGTAAGCACTACAGAAGCGTCACCTTTGTCTGCCGGTAAGACAATAATGCCTGTGTTTTTCCGCAATGCCCGAAGTGATCTCCTCTCGGCAGCTGTGATGTTGGACCGTGGCGACTTTGATTTGCATAAAATACGGCAGGTTTCACGCCTCATTTCAGGCAATTGGGAAAGTCATGTTACTATTGTGGAAAGCTATGGCCCCCCATCCCCTGGCTGGGGAAATGTGTCTGATCCTTTACCACCTGGCTATGACAAGGGATAGCTGATATAGAAGCCTCTGAATAAGTTGAGATCAGGAGTGGGCAGATCCAAGGTTAACCTAGCACAGTGAGGCTATGCTGAAGTCAATAACATCAAGTGCAACTGTGCAGATCAGAATGTTCAACACTTGTTTAAGTGTCAACTGGGTTCAACCTGCTGCATGGAAGATGGTTTATATGACGCCATGTAAAAAGCATTAGAAGTTGATAAGTTTTGGTACAATAAAATTTGATGTGTGTTTTTCACATGATAATAAATAAATAACAATATTGTGGCTCATATAAAACTCAAAATGTTAGCTGAAGATACGAAGCCAACACAAAATAAACATCAAAAGTACCTGGACATAACATCCTTTTAAACATCATCTAATGAAAACTACAGTGAAAGCCAACACTCTACATCATGCAGAAGCTATATGGCTCCACATGAGTGTCTTCACCTACCACACTAATGTATTTAGGTCTTGGATAAGTGTAGAATACTGTTCTCTTGTTTGATTAAACAACAGGAATATTAGCAAAGTGCATGGTGTAGAAATCAGAAACATGAACCTTATCTCTAGCAGTATTAAGTGCACAGTTATGTAATCGTAAGTTTTCCCAGCGGATCTGATTCTTGAAGATTTCTCTGGCGTGCAGCCGGGTCAATTGAACGCAGATGTGCGAATTTTCGAAGGCGTAATGTGCCATCATCTTCAGGTAGCGTCCACTGGTCGGCGTGAGGAGCGCAGTCCGGGACGCGACTGCTGGTCTGCTCCGCGGGAGTCGATATTTATAGCCTCCGACCCTACCCTCTCACTCCCGCCTCGGCGCTCCGATAGCGGTGGTGGGAGTGGGGCGTTAAGGCGCATCGAGCAGTGACCATCAGTTTGTACGCGACCTCTGTCGCGCACAGTGCCTCGGCTCTGGTCTTTGCGTAGCCGCTTCAATGCTGGGTCCCAAGCTTGTCTTAGTTGGAACCCATTGTCTTTGTTTATGAGGTTACTCCGTAGGCTTCCTTATACACACAGTCCCAGAAGTGAGATGCGTTTCTCAGAACTTCGGTGTCCTCATATTTAATAGTATGCCGTGTTTCGAGAAAAATGTTCAGCAACTGCAGATTTTGACAGCTGCTGTAGCTCGGTGTGGCGTTCTTCGATCGCGCGTATTGTCTGCCCAACGTATGCTTTACCGCACTGGCACGGTATGTGAAATACGCCAGGTTTCCTGAGACCCAAATCATCTTTAACTGAGCCAGTAGAGCTTTAATCTTGGCCGGCGGGCGGTAAGTGCACTTGATGTTTTGTCGGCGTAGAATCCTGCTAATCATGCTTGATACATTGCCGGCGTATGTGATAAAGGCTGTGGCACGTTCTTGAGGTGTGTACTAAAGTTCAAATGTAGATGTAATGATACAGAATGTTTAAGATGTAAAAATTCCTATGTATAAAACAATTTGTAACAGTTTTGTCTAGAGATTTGTGGTGTTTTCATGATGTTGTGACTTTCTACATTGTGGTGACAAATGATGAGCTGTAAAATGTAAACAGACTGTTGTCATTAACAAGCAGACATCAAGTGTATAATCTATAGTGAATATTCAATTTGCAACTTAAGGTGATGGAATTGATGATTTTTTTGTGCAAGACAGTAACTGGAAAAAATGTTTGGTTCTGTAAAAAGACAATTATTGTAACCAAAATCAGTCTCATGAATTATGTATAGATGTTGTAAGTAAGGAAAGCTTGTATATGTACATTATATAATTGTAAAAGTCATTATGGTTGATTGATTGTAATCTGTTTGTATTGGCATTATGTGTACATACATGCTTAGATTAATGACGGATTCAATCAATTTTAGCTGTGTAAAATTAGGTGAATCCTGGGGAGGGGTTGTAACAGCCCTCATACCTGAACTTTAAGTAGAATTGTATTTAATGAAGTATCTGTAGTGAGATAAAGTTTGCTTGAATATAATCTGATATGTCTGTTTTGCAATTTCTTGTAAATCAGTGTGCATAGACTTTATTTTATGAAAAGAAATTATTTAAAGGCCATTTAATATGTTTAAGAACCGAATTGTGCAAGAGAATTGCTTATATTTCGAAGTATTAATGCAAGTTATGATGTCTACAGGACAATTTTCTACAGTTTAAAATGATTTCTGTAAATAATTTTGTGTTTAAATTTCGATAGAGCCTATATAAAGAACTCAGCAGAAGGACAGTTAGTTAGTTTATACAGATTCACTTTGAAACTGCCACGGACTGCGTTAGTAGTATCTCTGGACTGTATCTCTGCATGTAAACAATATCGTTGATTACATTAACTTTGTTGTAGGCCATGTTCCACAGTTGTTGCATAAATATTTTTGAATAAAAATCCGTCTTCTAACAACTGTTTTTATTTTTACTTTCATCTACCAGACGTGTTTCCAAAAATGAAAATTAAATTTAGAAAGTCATAGTTGAAAACTGTTTGAATGTTCATGGTGCCGATTTCGAACAATGGCTGCGGCCACACGTGACTGCTGTTGAACTTAGTGCCAAGAGTCCTCCCCCCTCCTGCTTCCCCGCGTCCCCGACGCGACCTCTCTCTTACAAGTTTGAAGAAAGACTGAGAACCCGAACTTAAACCTACGCGCGCTACATTGCCTATATAGCTTTACCTCACGTGAGGTGGCGCTCCGGCTGAGCGCATGCTCACTCTCACAAGTCCCTTATGTTTAACTTAATAACTTACCTATTAAGTGTTCAATTTAAAATGTGAAACTGAATAAGTTATGGGGGTTTACGGGTGTATTGGTTGATTTAAGCTTTAATTCTCAGGTTTGATGAGATGACCAAATATGGTCATCCTTGAGGGTTTGCATCCACGGTCAGCGTTTTAAAACTATTTTTAAATCGGCTTTAATTACAAACCGAAATTAGGCTCAAATTATAGGCCCCGATTTTAGCCTCTCAAAAATGTAAACTTTATTTAAATCGGTTAGAGGTGATTGAGTTATTGCAAAAACAGTGATTTCGTCTTGGCGCCAGATTTATTATTTGTATTTTTATGTGTAACTCTGAAGATATATGGATTATTAAGCCGGAAAAATTACTAATGTGTAGCCTGAATTAAACTGCGTATTTTAAAGGTTATTTCATCTCTGTAGGAGCTATATCATGGATACAATAAATTATTCACTTATTTACACGTGTGCTATTACAGAGTGTTTTAGAAATTCACTAACATCGGTTCTATTGCTTTAAATGACATGAAATTAATGTGTATGAATCTAGAAGAATGGATCTTTAAGGTAAACTACTTTTTATCCCGGATTCTTGGTAGGTTTTTAAATGAAAAGTGTTAAAGTTGAGTGGTCTATTTTACGTGTTCAGATATCATTTAAAAATACTTAAACGGTTGGAAACTATCAGGTTTAGATGAATTTAATTCTCTTTAGGCCTGTTTTAATTTATTAGTTACTTTATGTTGGATGGCAGTGTTTAAAATCAGTGAAAAGCGTATTTTATGTACGGTGCCTATGGCAAGTTACTTCTCAATTGGATTAACAACCTACAGGTTAGTCAAATGTCTTTTAATGGTTATAGAAAATCAATTACGTGTGTGTTCACTATCATTTACATGTTCTTAGCGCTTTTGAAATGGTTTTTGCTTTATTGGAATTAATTCTGAAAGGCTCGAAAATTTCTCCTATTTACCGGCTCCCGGTTTTCACTAATATTTCATATTTTACGGACTGAAACTATTTGAAACTTATTAAAACTGAAAGATTAGATTATTTACTATGCCTTTATCTACTTTTTAAGTCCTGAAACTATTTAAAAGGCCTAAAATTGTTTATGTGCACTGTTTAGGAAAATGAGTGATCAAATTTCTTCATAATTACTTCTTGTGAGTATTAAATGCTTGAAAACTATCAGAAACCTGTTAATTATCCTACTAAACTGTCTCAGGCAATATTCTATTTACTTTTAAAACTTTAAACTAGTCAAATTCCATCACAATGTGATATCTTCATACTGCTTCAGTCTACTATTCCATCATCCTGTTTATTTCTTTATAATACCTGCTAACTATATTTAACTGTGAAGTTATGGTTATTGTAGGTCGAGGCCTGGCTATTATTAGTTCTTTACAATCTTCACTGTATGAAAATCTCTTCAGAAATACCAAAATCTGGTATATGCCAAAATTTATGGTTAGGTTTGATTTATATTGAAATTCTTTATTATCTCTAGAATAATGTTTAATAATCATGATAAAAAGTCATTTAAGCACTCTATTTACTATTATTCAACATTTACTTCTTTTAAATCCGTCTAGAATATCTTGCTAACCAATGTTAGGATCTGTTATTGAAAGTTTACTTTTTATGTGGATATACTTATTTCCTGCTGAAATATCATTAGTTTATGCATTTTATAGTTTATTTATGATGGCTATGTGCTATATATTCACTTTACTGTACTCAAAGTGTTGTTATCTCGATTTAAACTGTGGTATCGTGTACTGAAGTTAACCTCAAACTTGGCCGGATTTTAACGGAATATTGAAAATAGAACGAGGGATACCTTACAGTGGACAGACAAAGTAAGAAATGAACTAGTTTTGGAAATGATGGGTGAGGAAAGAAGTTTGTGGAAAAAGCTTACAGAATGAAGAGACAGACTGGCAGGTCATATTTTGAGACATGTTGGATTAGTTAATTTGCTGATGGAGGGAACAGTCGAAGGTAAGAACTGTAGAGGAAGACAGAGATTAGAATATATGAAGCAGATAATTGATGACGTGGGTTGTAGGGGATATGTAGAGATGAAGAGGTTCGCACAAGATAGGAAAGGATGGAGGATTGCATCAAACCAGTCGAGAGACTGATAACAACAACAAAAAATATGCCGAAGAAAGTAAAGATTTTTTGAGTATGAGCCGTAAATGAGATAGCAACAGATCCAGAATAATTGTTTACAATGAACGTGTTTTAGCATATGATCGATACAACTGAGAACGCGTTGGTCACTCTATTTGTACAACTTTCCAAAGGCGCAAGCAGGATTAGCTCCTGAGTGGGTCAAATACAATGAAAAATTCTTGTTGAAAATGTTTTTACCTGGGGAAAAAAATACATGCATTTAACCTGGCAATGTTTTTTTTTCGGTATTAAAAATGGGAATTTTTATTTTCATATATTTTCTATTTTTATATATTTTAAAAAATTATTAAAAACTGTGAATTTGTCGTGTAAGTGAAGTGAGTATTGTGTTCGCCATAGTAGTTTAAATAAACGTTTTCAAATATATAGTATTATATTTTCTGTTGTTTATCATTCATACAGCTGCTATCCTATACTAATCTTTTCGAGGTTTGAGTTATCATATATATCTTTTACCCGCGGCTTTGCTCAAGAGGAATTCATAAGGCATTCATATACATATTTGTATTCGAATCCCACGGGAACTGCTGTTGGAATAAAGTAGATGGTCAATACATTATTCCAAATTTATCCTAAGCAGTTTAGTCTTTTCGACGTGGAACAGTAAAAACATCCAAGCAAACAAAGTTTTAAATTTATGATATTAGTAGGATGTAAAAACTATGTTATCTTTAAGTCTATCTACAATACTGACACCTTAATCACGAATAAGCGTTTCTCAGTTGGGGCGCACCACCTGAAAAACGTGCTAGGGCCGCCCCTGGTGACGTCACTAAAGCGATCACCAATCCTAGAGCGTTTTTCTGTCACGTGACCAAGGGTAAGAAAAATCTAATTTTTATTTCGCTTTTTTATTAAAAATAATTCACTTTTCTTTAAAAAAAATTAGGTTCCTGAAGTATTAATCTGCGATAATGACTACAATTTATAATATATTTTCAATACTGCCAAATAACCTCTCGTCTGTTTCCCCCATCCAGCAAAAAATGAAAAAAGTCTGTATTCTCGAACACTTCCACCAATGTTGTTTTTGCCAATAGTCAATGTCAAGGATTATTCTGGGTAAAAGTGGAATATGCGAAAATTAGGGCACAATGTGCTTAACCATTATACTAAAAGTTTAAACTAATCTATATTCTAAAAAAAAAAAAAACTTGTTTTGACATTTTGACTTTCTTTGGGTAATTTAAAATTCTAGTTTTTGTCAAAACGTCGGGCCATACCCCAAGTTACCATCTTTTTTAGACGGTTTCGTTTTTTCAGGTCGTTCAACAAATCTTCTTCCATATCAGCGGTTATTACAGTACCGGATTAGCCACGTATCAAGAGTTATTAAATGCTACGGGCCCCGCGCCTTCTGCAGGGCTTCCACCTCAGACCAGAGAGGCGACCATTTTTTTAGCTCTACCACTGCCCCGGACGGCGATAACCAAGGGCCTCTTCTTCACATTTGCTATGGGCCCCACGCTGTTTTAATCCGGCTCTGCATTACTCCACCACTCATATCCAAATAACTCCCTTCACCTCTTCGTCTCTCTTTACTTGATCCATTCACATTGCCCATGGGCTTTCAATTGGTCTCCTTCCATTCGCACTATTTAAGAGTGCTAACTTCGGCATTTTCCCCTTCTCCATCCTCATAACATGCACCAGCCACTGCAATTTTTTTTTATTTATTAGCATTTCTTTCAATGCTACAACTCTTAATTTCTCCCTGGTGTTTTCATTTTTGATTTTATTTTCCCTTATGACGCTATCTATCCTTCTAGATCTCTCAAAAGCATTTGACTGTTTTGACAGCCACACTTACTTTGCAAATTAGAAAATAATGGAATTAGGGGATCAGCTAATAAACTACTGTCATCTTACCTCCAAAACAGACCTCAGTACACAGAAATTTATCTTAGAAATGGTGAATCGGTAAGTAAGATAAAATAAAAAAAGGAGGTAGTTAGATGTATTGTTCCTCAGGATCTGTACTTGGTCCTTTGCTATTTTTTCTATATATAAATGATATTGGTATACCAAATAAAAGTATTATTATAAACACATGGCACTACAAGAATTTGTTTGGATAACAATGATTCCTCCTTAGAGACAACTGCTACTAAGACCACAAATGAGCTATCAAAATATTTTGATAAAAATAGGTCTACTATCTAAATCCATGAAACGAAAACCAAATAAATTTGTCTTATAAAAACTCGAAAACTACTTAGCAGAGTTGGATCGGGTTACCAACGTTTTAAAGCTTAGAATCTCAATTCAGTTATTTGGCATGTCTTAAATTTCAACGTTAAATAACGCAGGAGCATTAAATGAAATTCTGAACGTATGATGACAAATTACAAAGATGAGAGGATTAGATGTTGCATACTTAACACATAACTACAATTTCTATGACCATAGCCTTAAATGAAAGGAAGAATATAACTTTACAATAATAACTATGTTGCACACTAAACAATATTTTAAGTATTCTTTCCTTTGATTCGGGATATTCAATTTTTAACGCCATATATAACAGCTAAAACAGATATTTTCTTTAACTACGATCTCTGGCAGTACCATGGAGGAAGGAATATTCCTTCCTCCATGGGCAGTACCTACTACTACGATGTCTCTGGCCATCAGCATTAGTCTTCTGATCACGATTTATTTACGATAAAATTATCCTGGATATCCTTTTGATATTTTTATAAAAGGCTGAATCTGCGGAGTTATATAAGCATCTTTGGAATATCGTGGAAACACGTACCGCACGAACGTCTGTATTTAATATAAATAAATATAGTTAATAGTTATTTTTTATTGTAATAGTAATTCGAAACCCTAAATTCTAATACATTTTACTACTGTGAGCGTTAGTAAGTGTTTTTATTCGTGCAAAAAAATTTATTTGTGATTTAGTGCTTTGGTCTGTTCCGTGTTTACTTTCTGTGTTTGTTTACTTTTTTGAACTCTCGGCTTAAGTTCAGATTTTTGCTATAGAGCGAAAATATATTTAGATAAAGCTTACTTGTGAATTAATTTAGCAGATTTTTTGTAAGGTTAAGTTCAACACATTTTGTCTCTCGTATTGTATACTTTGTTGTTGTTAGTTTCTTGTAATCATGAGTGAACAGTGTGGACATTGCCGTAGATTTTTGAGGGTTGGAATTTTTTGCGAAGGGTGTGAGAAATGGTTTCATTGGGGACCGATTTGTAGTGGCGTCGAAGTTGGGGAAATTGAGGAGGCTCTCCCATGGTTTTGTAAAGATTGTTTCAAAAGCAGGAAGATATTGGAGCAGGAGGAAAGGATTAGTGCCCTTCAGGCTGAACTGATAGAGTCTAGAAAGGAGTTGGATAGGCTGCGCAGGGAGGGAAACAGAGATGGTTGGAAACTGGTGACAGGGAAAAGGGCAATTAGAACAAGTAGGGCTTCTGATTCTTTTGTTGTTGGGGTGCAAAATAGGTTGCCCTGTTGCCAGAGTTAGACAGGGATGAGCCTTCTGTAGTTGTAGGTGTAGGTAATAAGCAGCAGACTTGTAGGAAAAGCTGTGTAGTTAAGTCTGGTAGGCAGGGATTAGGGAAAAAGAAAGTCTTGCTGCTAGGTAGTAGTCATGGTCGAGGTGTTGGGCCATTGGTGCAGGAAAAATTAGGAACAGGTTTCCAGGTCATGAGTTTCTTCAAATCTAGTGCTAGTCTTGGTCAGGTAGTAGAAAATATAGGTTCTTTGTGTAGGGGATATCACAGATCAGGATCATGTAGTGATAGTGGGAGGAGCAGGAAATAGTTTGGGCAGGAATGATAGGTATAGTATCAGAGATGACCTGGAGAAAATAGCAGAAGCAATGTGCCACACTCGGGTCAGTGTGATTTCAGTCTTGAGACGCTATGATCGGCCACAGATGAACTCTACTGTGAGGCGAGTGAATCTGGAACTGGAACGGTATCTTATGTCTGATGTTGGCTCTGGCATGGGCTTGGTACCTGTAGATGCTATTGATAGGTGGGGTTATACTAGGCATGGCCTAAACCTCAGTAGTAGAGGGAAGGGGGTTCTTTCAGATCTCATTGCAAAACAATTAATTGGGGCCACAAATTCACATGAACAGATTCCTGTTGTTAATGGTGTTAGGGCAGCTCCTTTTTTAGCTTAGGATCATGTATTAGGCAGAGAGTTTTAAAAGAAATCAGTTTAAAACAATAATGAGTTGTCAGATACCAAAATTAAAATTGTGTAGAGATTAATTTATTACATCAGAATATCAGAGGGTTAACTAACAAAGTGGATGAATTGCTAGTCCACATAAATGAATTAAATTATATCAATAGAATTGATGTTTTATGCTTGTCTGAACACCACATAACAACAGGAATAGGTATGTCAAATGTAACTGACTTTAATTTAGCCTCTCATTATTGTAGAATAAACTTGGAGAAAAGGAGGAGTTGTCACTTATATTAGAAATGGTTATAGTTTTGAGGATATAAGTATTAGCAAGTACTGTGTTGATCAAAATTTTGAAGCTTGTGCTACACATCTAAATTTCAATAATGAAATTTTCATAATAGTAACAGTATACAGAGCACCATCGGGAAAATTTTCTATTTTTTGAACCAATTTGAACGCTTATTAACATTCTTAAGCAGAAAAGAAGTCAATATAGTTGTATGTGGTGATTTTAATATAGATTTTCTATATAACTTACCCTGTAAAGTCATGTGAGAATCATTAGTCAGTTCATTCAATTTGACTCAGGTAATTAATTTTACAACTATAATAATGAATAATAGTCTCTCAGCTATAGACAATGTTTTCCTAGATACCTCAAAATTCAGTTATACCATCAAGCCATCCATCAATGGCCTTTCGGATAACAATGCCCAATTATTAACCATCAACACTTCAGTAGGAACTAGCTCTAAGAGTAATGTTTTTAAACTTCAGCGTGTAATAAATGATGAGTCAGTTACTTATTTTAGAAGATGCCTCGATACCACAAACTGGAAACACATTTACAGTGCACAAGGTATGGATGAAAAATACATTTTTAGTAGCATTGTATTAAATTACTTTGAAAGTTGCTTCCCCTTGAAAAAGTGTCGTGCTTCTCAAAAAGAACAAAAACCTTGGATAACTATTGGCATCAGAACATCATGCATTAATAAAAGGAAGTTGTATATTGCCTCTAGGAACAGTGAGAATGCTAATGTTAAAACACATTACAAACAGTACTGCAAAATACTGAAAAAGGTTATTAAAGAATCTAAATGTATGTACTACAAACATAAAATTCATGATTCTGAAAATAAAATTAAGACTATATGGGACATTGTAAAAAAGTAAACAGGAAAAAGTAATCAATCAAGTAATGATATTTTTATCAAAGAAAATTCAGTAGAATCTAATTTTTCAATTGCCGATATATTTAATAAATATTTTTTATCCGTTGCTGATAAATTGACTGCTAATAGCTCAGTGACACAGTATGGATTTTGTCAGAACAGGTTTCCATGAAAAATTTAACTCTATGTCTGTAAAATTAGCTACTCCAGAAGAAGTAAGAAAAATTATCAGATCCCTTAAGAGCAAATACTCAAGTGGTTATGATGGGATTTCCAGCAGATTAATTAAATTGTGCTCCACAGAATTAAGTAATATACTAAGTTACCTGTTTAATATATCTTTACTTGAGGGTACTTTTCCAGAAAGGCTTAAGCATGCTGTAGTTAAACCACTCTATAAATAGGGAGATAAGGCAGCTGTATCGAATTACCGACCAATTTCATTACTAACAGCCTTCTCCAAAGTTTTTGAGAAAGTAATGTACAATAGAGTTATTGAACACCTTAAAAATAATAATATTCTAACTAAATCACAATTTGGTTTTCAAAAGGGTCATTCAACAGAACAAGCTATATTTGCATTCACTGACAATATTTTAGAAGGAATAATGGGAATTTTTTGTGACTTATCTAAGGCATTTGTCTGTGTAGATCATAAAATTCTAATACAGAAACTAAAGTATTATGGTATAGATGACATTGTTAATAAAGGGCTTAGTTCTTACCTTCTAAATAGAAAACAGAAAGTATCAATGGAGAATTTTAAGGCTGCCTTAAGAGGTCCACTGTTTTCTGAGTGGAAATTAATCAGATGTGGAGTACCTCAGGGTTCTAGATTGGGGCCACTATTGTTTTTAATATATATAAATGATCTACCCTATGTTTCATGTAAAAATTCAAAATTTGTCCAATTTGCAGATGACACAAACATAGGCATTAAAAATACTCCAGATTTATCTACAGAATATATTTCAAATTATTTCTTTGAACTGATTAATAAATGGTTTACAGTTAATGGCTTGTCTTTAAACTTTGATAAACTCAGTATATGCAATTCAGTACATCACACAGATTAACACCAGATATAGACATAAAATTTGCAGGCCAGTCTATTCAAGAGGTAGAGAGTGTGAAATTTGTAGGTTTGTATATTGATCAAAATTTAAATTGAAAAGTACATGTTTCTGACTTATTAAAGCGATTGGGTGCAGCCACGTTTGCAATTCGTACAATTTCAGCTATAGGTGATCTCCGTATGAGGCAGCTAGTTTATTCTGCTTATTTTCACTCCTTATTGTCATATTGAATAATTCTCTGGGGCAATTCTACTCATATAGATAAAGTGTTCAGAGCACAAAAGCGTGTAATAAGAATTATGTGTGAGTTTAGCAATAGAACTTCATGTAGAGAGCTGTTCAAGAAGTTAGGGATTTTAACATTAACGTCTGAGTATGTATACACATTAATGTCCTTTGTAGTCACAAATTATACTTTGTTTGAAACAAATAGTAAAATACACAATTATGGCACTAGAAGTAAAAATGATCTTCACAAAGATTACAAGTCATTGTCATTTGTTCAAAAAGGGGTCCGACATTCAGGGATACATATCTTCAATAAGCTCCCAACACATATTAAATGTCTAGTAGATGATAATAATAAATTCAGGAAAAAATTGAAAGAATTTTTAATTGACAACTCCTTCTACTCTGTCGAAGAATTTATTTCTAAGGTATCTAAAAAAATTGTGTAAATGTAGTTTACATAATTAATTTACCATGTATGCTATGACTGTTAATCTCCTGGTGTATGTATTTATTTTGTTATGCAATTGTTTACGGCACCATGTATGTTAAGACTGTACATCTTGTGGTGTATGTATTATTTTGTTATGGAATTTTTTTAATGATCATGTATGCTAGGACTGTACATCTTCTGGTGTATATATTATTTTGTTATGGAATTGTTTAATGTACCATGTATGCTATGACTGTACATCTACTGGTGTGGTTATTATTTTGTTATGCAACTGTTTATCTGTAAATTGACAACTTTCCACATCGCACAGAGCCAGTCTCTTATATTGGGATCAATGGAAAATGAATGTATTGTATTGTAGTTAAAGTATCTGGCGTTTCGAGCAAAAATTATATCCATTCACTTCGCAATTGAATAAGAGTTTATAAAATAATCTAGCATTGTTTAATAATGTAATTTCTTAACCAAATTAATGAAGCTTGATACAGATGAAACTCTTCGGACGAATGAAAATAGTGTAGGTACGTGCAAATAAACTTCAACCCACACCTTTCTTAATAGGGGGCGGGTAATTCCGAAAAAAGTAGGCGCGAATTTTATGAAACTTTGCACAAATGTTTCTCATTGCGGGAATAAAAATAGCCAACTATACCAAGCAACGCCGGGACTCCACTAGTCTGTAAAATATGTTTAATAAAATTTGAATTAAAAAATTGTGATATGGATAATAAATTAAGATTAATGACTAGTGAAGGAAGTGTTGATAAAACATCTGAACATGAGTTACTTGAAATACATGTTGACAAATTCCTAACTTGTAAGATACATGTAGATTCTGTTTGTAAAAAAGTGAGTAGGGAAATTTTCTAATCAATCAATTATTAAAAATTTTGGATAGCAGTGTTCTGAAAATTACATACTATAGAATAATTTTTCCACGTATTCTGTATGGTATTGAAGCCTGAGGATCTTGTTGCCATATGTAGCCTATATAAATCGAATATTACTGCTGCAGAAAAGGTGTATTAGAATAACATAGTAGTTCGATAGAATAACATCATTTAAAAAAATATTTAAACAGGAAAATATTCTTACTGTATTTTCACTATATATATAGGGTATTACTACATTATACATTAATTTGCATTATGTTGTATGGTATAAGTAATAATAACCTATATACTTATAGCGAAAATAGGCTATATGCCAGTATTGAAAACGTATTATAAATTGTAGTCATTCTCGTAGATTAATGCTTCAGGAATCTAATTTTTTGAATTTTGAAAAGAAAAGTGGATTATTTTGAATAAAAATTAATTTTTCTTACCCCTGGTCACGTGACAAAAAGAGCTCTGATTGGTGGTCGCTTTAGTAACGTCATACGTCTGTAAACGCTGCTGCTGCTGCTTCGAACGGAGCGTTTCATGTTAGCCAAGTTTTCAACTACTGTATTTTCACTATATATATAGGGTATTACTACCGATTGAATACATTAATTTGCATTATGTTGTATGGTATAAGTAATAATAACCTATATACTTATAGCGAAAATAGGCTATATGCCAGTATTGAAAACGTATTATAAATTGTAGTCATTCTCGTAGATTAATGCTTCAGGAATCTAATTTTTTGAATTTTGAAAAGAAAAGTGGATTATTTTGAATAAAAATTAATTTTTCTTACCCCTGGTCACGTGACAAAAAGAGCTCTGATTGGTGGTCGCTTTAGTAACGTCATACGTCTGTAAACGCTGCTGCTGCTGCTTCGAACGGAGCGTTTCATGTTAGCCAAGTTTTCAACTATTTTAATTGTTAGTTGCTGGTTATTAATGAAATTTCATTTTAAATAGAAAATCGAGAACAATTTGTAAAAGCCTACAGCGAAAAAATATCGAAAATAGACAACTTATTTGTGAGGTTAGCTATGGAAACAACCGCCGACTTTTATTCTGTGGTGATTAAAAATGTAAAAGCTTCAATTTGAGATCATTTATATTTAAATTGAAAGTTAGAGATTGATTGTTTTGCGTTAGCAAACCATAAGTCGAAAAATTCTTTATGAGAAATTTGTGTAGTCATTCCAAAAACAAAGATAAGTTGTGTGGAAGTCGCAAACAAATTAAGTCATTTGTTGTGGGTAATAAGAAGCTCTTTCAAATAAATACAGTGAAAGATCAGTATGACGAAGTAAAACTCAAAAATGAAACTGGCACAGTAGTTTTTTTTTTATTAAAATTAAACTTGCTCTGTTTTAATAATGCTAACGATTAAATTTTAAAATGTATTACGAAAGAATCATACGTAAACTTACCTTGAGACTCGCCAAAAGCAATAGCAACAAACAAATCACTACTAGCACGCAGAAACGCAGCATAATCATCGCCCATTGTTCAAACTGTTATTTCTGCTGTTAGGCGCGAATTCGTAGAATATAAACCTTTGTTCAGAGTAATATGGTTTATCTACTTTGAATTTAAATAACTATTTTGCCTGCATAGAATAGCGCCAAAACAGACTTTTGTCCTTCTAGATACTAAGCAGCGACCTCCCGAATGCGAGGCCAGACGGTTAACCGCTCACCCACCACTTTTAGTCACAATTAAATAACTGACATTGTGGGCAATTTTTCTTAATTGCAGATAAAAGTTTATGGATAAACGATAATTTTTGTGTCAACGAAACTGAATTTGTTTGTTTATTCATTTACCTACCTCGTTCCACTTCATCTCTCACGAAGAAACTGTGATGTTTAAGTGTTTACTAACAACGTAAAGAGAAGCAACTAAGAAGTGTCCTGGTAGCTGCGTGATTGAAGAGTGCTAATAGAATTCATAACGTCCTATGTTCAAAGCTTCTTTGGGATACTATTTTTTGTGTGCATTTTTCCGTTTTTGTTTGCTGTTTCGTGCATTACAGAATCATGTTTTTATTCGAAGAATTAATAATTGTTGCTAAGCGTCATGCAAGCGTTTGAAACCAATTGCTGCCATACAAGAAAATTTTTATGAAAAAATATCCTTCTTCTTTTAATTTTTAATCTTACCAGAGATACAATAACCTCCAAAAAAAAAAAAAAATACAGGTACACGGCGGCGAATAATTGTATTTATTTTTGAAATGAGATCACTTGTAGAAATTTCACGCTAATCTTGCAACAGTTCTCGAGCGCTTTGTGTCCCTTTTGTTGGAATTTCTACATAACGATACAACTGCAGATTACCTTCCTGACATAAATGCGTCTATTTAGGCGGTATTTATTTTTAATGTGCAAGTAATTTTCATTTAAAAAATAATAGTTTTTTCGGAGTGCATGTAAAGTCCAAATTCCTTTTTGAATTCTTATTTGGTTATGTTTCAAATGGTAGTAATTCGCTTGTTATCCAAAAAGTTGTGAAGCATTCAGAAAAAAATTTGATGTTTTGGTGGATTTTCGGAAAAAAATAATTATGCGATGCAACCAACAGCAACTAGTATCCAGGGGCGCCGACTCTATAGGTGCTCGGGGGCTCTGGCAGCCATGACAGATTAATAGTGGGTGCGAAGCACCCCTGAACATAGACGTTAACACTAATCAGTAATTGACTTCAAGCGATACCTGTATTACCTGCGTCACGCGGCGCCTGGCGAGGTAAGACGTCTCGACGAGATCACACTTGCTTACGATGTGAGTGTGCGCTGTTGCGGCCCCAGAAATTTTTGGCTAAAACTGAGCTTTAGTTATGATTTCGTACAAGCGCCAGGCGAAGGAGGCCAGTTGCAACAGCGAACGAAAACAGTTGCAGACATTGGAATGTGGCGATGCAGAACGCAATAAAGCAGGTCAAGTGTCAGTAGAAATAAGCCGAAGGATGACAGCATTTGAAAAAATGGGAGGGAAGCAGCCGCTACGATTGGTGGAGGATCCTCCCTATCACTGGTTCCATGGAGGGGATCAGGGACCAAAACCCGGGTGCTTGAGTCAGAGAGGGATCGTTCGAACTTCTAGGGAACTTTTGCAGCGATGTAGCAATGTACTAGTCAGAGCTAGGGGCAATGGCAAGCAAGGCTCAAGAGATTGTTCAAGGCTGAACGGGACTTAACGGCGAGCAGCAGCCTACAATGGGCGCAGCCAGGAGCCTACACCAGCAAGTCATTATAACAGGTGGGAGAATGCCATCAGAGCAATTTAACTGGGAAGTCAAGCAGTAGAATCAAGTAATGGGAGTCTTGCCTATGAAGAGGTTAAGGGGAATTAGTGACGTTTATTTACGTATATAACTTTCATGTAAATAAATTGTAATTTTGTATATACCTACTGAGACTATCATTTACGTGTACTACCACTCACATGACAAAGAGTCTTACCCACAATTTAGATGTTCCTCTTGATAAGTGGCAAGGCGAAAGCAAAAAGATTCGCCAGTCCACCACAGCGCGTCATATCCAAGGAGAATATAAACGCTACGTTAAGTCATACCTAACACTATCGAGTGTGTGGTAAGTGTAGGTTTGATTCGTAAAGAGCACGCACATAAGCAAATCAAGCAACTTGACCGCGCACAAATCTAAGCCCGCCATACGTCGCGCCTCATCCGTCCGCCGCGCCGCTAGCGCTTTAGTCGCCGCGGCTCGCAGACTGTATCAGGTGTTTCACTCATTCGTAGTCCAGCTGGTAAACAAAACACGTACTTTGAAAGCACGCTGCGCTTAATATTATCGTGTTTATTTCGAAATATTAATAGTTTCAATAGATAAATTAGTCCTTCGGAATTGTAACCAGAAGAATCCTCCACTAGCAGTTCTTCTCAGCTTAGTACAGCTCAGCAGATTAACCCAGTTAAATTCAGTTGAACAGAACAAAACACAAAAATTTCAAAGTAGCAATTATTCCATGGCTACTAAAATGATGAGGGGTGTAGTTAATGTTTTGCCAAATCTGTAAAGAAACCATGTCTAGTGGCGTTTCTGCGCAGAAAAAATCATCAAGGGGAAATGAGTACATTAAGGCACTCCCTCAAGGTGTTTTATCAATCATGAAATAAAGCTTTAAAAAGCATTAAAAGCCTGAAGTTCACTGTTTTTGTGTACTGCATAAAGCCAATTTGAACGTGACGTCAATGTACATTGAATGCTATCGAAAAGTAAGCAACATGACATGAGAACAAATTGTTTTATAGTGACCGGAAGCCTAGCTATAAGGGACCACCAGGACAAATATTCAAATTGAATTCGATGTTGAAGCTATGATCACAGGATATTCTTGAGCTAAACACGTGGCAACAAATATGGATGGTTATCACATGATATCACTATCGAAGCGTTACAATTTTGAGTGATGAAGTACTGCATAAAATAATAAAAAATGTTGTCTATTATTCAGTTATGGTCGATAAAACTAGCAATATTTCCAGTTATCAACAATTCGTGGACGCAAAGTATAATATACACAAAACTTTTATCGGCCTCTATAAAATGGTATCCCCAATATCTGACAAATTTGTTTGAAATGTTCAATGACTACGGTACCAAGAAGATTCGAGATATGTAAGTACCAAGATGAGTAGGGGTTTATATAAGGATAGTACTTCTGATGATGAAGCGCATACTGACCTTCAATTGTGGGTTAAAGCTATCGAACTAGGGCAATTTATGTGCATTGCACTGCTCACTCGTTAAGCCCGGTTATTCAAGACTCTGTAAAAGAAGTTGTTTTCTGAACGAAACAAGAAGTCAGAATGATAATACCTGCGCGAATGAAAAATGCTTTTTAAAGAGTCTTCAATCCTTTTTATCTCTGTTTATCATTTCTGATAGAAATTCTCGTTCGTTTCGAAGCTTTAAACGCAACTTTACAGATTTCTTTCCACCTGCAAAAGCTGTAGATAAATGTTAACACTGTCAAGCACGTCATATCATCCAAACGAACTGACGAAAAATTTCAAAACCCTTGGAAATCGACTCTAGACTCAGTTTTTATGTTGGATGATCAACAAATCAACATTAATAACTCCAAAAATAAGGAGGATACATAGACAATTCATCAAGTGAACCGCACATAATGTTCCTCGCACACTGACTGATATATATAAAAAAATATCTTGTAGTTTTAAATAAAGTCATTGGCAGTAGTGACCAGCACTTTACTAAAAATGTTTTGACACATTTGAGTAACGTGGAACTATTTCTTACGGATCAAAATGATACAAGCAGCAGTTACGATCACTTTGATGTGGATCGTTTGGTTCTTCATCGTGCTATTAGATATTGCATGAAAAGAAACTGTAAAAATGAACAGTGTGAAAAACGGTTATATATTGGTATTGCGAGTCCACACCCGAATCGCACGCTGTAACCATACGCCAGACTAATCTAGAAATACTGAAAAATATGTATTCAAACACATATAAGTTGATTCGTGTTTTTTGATAGCAAAAATAGATGGTATAGAAAAAAGTATGTTAATTGTATCATGTTTCCAAACTTATTTTTCATTACACCTACATTCGGACTGGTGACTCAAATGACTGCGAGCGATTTGGATACTGAAGGTCCCGGTTCAAATCTCGGACTCGACTGTAATTTTTGCGGGCCTAAAAATTAACATTTACCTCTGGCAATGCTTTTATCTGTTGATACGAGGATTCTAGGACGCTCCGTGTTCGAATTTCACGTTAATCTGTAGGTCTCCTTTCGAAGTTAGGTGACTACGATATAGGTGCACTGCGAGTTTCCTAATAAGAAACTCTGTGACTAGAACTTTGAGATAACATGAAATTATTATATTTATTATACAAAATCTTTACGACCTAAATTTAAATTAAAATATATTATAACCTCGTTCTTTACTTAAAAAAAAAAAAAAAATACTGAATGAATCGAAAAGAACCTCAAGCAAAACAAACACGTCAAGTGCGAAGTGATTGACATTTCATTGCGATTGCGTTGAAATATGCAAGAATCTTTCATTCCGGTACAGTGTGATAATGATTTGTTAATACTGCGCTGGGATACTATTTTTGTACATAAAAAAATCAACCAGATAAGTGATTACGTGAGTCAGATAAAAAAGTATTTTAATGTACTTTCGTACCAACTGTGCAAACTAAAGTACAGTATAATAAAGTAGGGTGTCAAACCTACCTGTCATCCCCAACACTGATTCCCTGTAACAATCACTTGAAAACGTTAAAGGAGACTAAAGACCGGGTAGGATCACGGGCGAGCTATAGAAAATTGTGGACGCGAGGGGGCGAGCTGCCAATCGGCCGACTGTAGTTGCGGTGACGGTACAGACCAGTATTGGCAAAGTAGAGCTCGACCTTTACACCTAGCAACTGATACACACACTGGCGCAAATTAAAATCCCAGCAGCCAGACGGTGTTGTGATAAATGAAATTTGGCCCTAAGTATGCCCACATGATTTAAAATTGAAAGTTTTACATGTAATAATATGGGAATTACGGTGCTATCTATTATGTAAATTGCTATTTTTTAAATATTTTTTTAACGTACTAGTGGCGTACAGTATGGTGTAACATGACACTTTGTTGTCCACGAGTTCTTGTTGGCTAAGTATGCTCAGGCGAAGAGTGACAACTCTCTACACCCAAATGTTTAACTGTGAGAGAGGTCGGAGAATTGACGTGTTTTAAAAAGGTGCATCATATCGTGAAATCTCCCAAAGGATTGGCCGTAGCGCATTCTCAGTATACGGACTTGTTACGCAGTGATAAAAGAAAGCTCTAATACTCCAGGTCTATATAGATGGATAACAGCACGTGAAGACCGCCAAATTGTGTGGGTGACTGCAGGCCAGATCCAAGCAGTGGTTACAGAGAGAGTCACCCCCCTCCTCGGACGATTGAAAACAATTGCTTGAAGCTGGAGTACACTCTCTGACCCCTATGCTATGTGTCCCATTAATCTGATTTCATTGCCAGCATCATCTAACCTAGCGTAATGAAAAACACAAAAGGACAGGTGAATGGCGTACATTTGTGTTTAGAGACGAGTCTCGATTCTGTCTGTGGCAAAGTGATAATTCACGACATGTTCGCAGGCGTATTGGAAAACGGCTTACCTGCTGTGATTTCAGAACATCACACAAGTGCAGTCGCCGGTGTCATTTTTTTTTTTTTTTTTTTTTTTTTTTTTTTTTTTTTTTTTTGGCGGCAATCAGTTTCGAATGCATGACTGCGTCGGCTGTTGTTGATGGCACAATGACAGCCCACCACTATGTTGACGGGAAACTGCATCTTATTGTGATACCCTTCATGTTCACCATTCAAATCGTATCTTACAACAAGATAATGTCCGTCCTCATATTGCGGCCATCGTTACACAAGCCTTGCAAGGAGTTTCGATCACAATTTGAACAGCACAGTCCCCAGATTTGTTCCCAATAAGCATGTCTGGGATACCAGGAGTAGACACATTTGATCACATGGTGACCTAGCACAAACTGCGCAACAACTGACTGCAAAGGACATGCAGGCGTAATGAGAAATACCACAAGAAGACATTCAAAACACTTGTTGATTCAATGTCGGCAAGGATCCACGAATGTATTGGTGCTCAAGTTGGATGCATTTCTTACTGAAAACTGTATCTAAAGGTAATAATTTAGCCTGATCCATTTCCATTTGTTATCATTTCTTCTAGGTATAGCCCTGGATATATCTTCAAAGTTTCCTAAAATTCTACCATTCCTGTATGGATGTTGAGATTCTAATTTCTGCCAGTGTAACTATAGGGCGACCATAATATTTCGCTATAAAATTTTAAAAAATCGAAAACTACCCAATCATTTGTTGTTAAAACGTTATCATAGGTTGTATTTAAAGGACTTCGCAAGGAATTTCGAGAGGAAAGTTAATAGAAGTGGCTTGATCCAAGTAGAACCAAATCCAGACCCAGGTGGGGTTCCATAGGTGCAAACCCAGAATCCGGGTCCCACAAGTCGAGAGACCCTGGGAGATACTGTATAGTCAGAGAAGCAACTCCACATTAAGTTCCTTCATAAAAAAGAACAATAAAAGCAATATAAAAACAACGCAATTTAAAAAAAAACGGCTTAGGTAATATAAGAACATGCCTTTATGACATTGTAGGTACGAAAGACCGTCTTCACTTGTAAATTTTACATTTCTAGCGCCGCTCTGTAGCATATAAATAAAAATGTAAACGGCTTGAATGTTCGTTCAGTTTGATCAGGAACAAAAGTTCGACATCCTTGTCGATTTAAGGAATACACCTGTATTCGACAAAGAGGTTACCCATAATACAAATTTTCTTCTTCTCTAAATTTTGTTATGGAAAATTCATAGAGAATCATACGCTTATTTATTTAATCGCGATCATATTTGCATATTCTCGATCAGCAGAAAGCATAGCAAACTTACATGAACCTAGAATTTAAGTGCTTACTAATGTTACGATTTCGTTAGCAAGATACGCTGTTCCGACTTTTTTTTAATTTATTTATTTAAATGGCTTTCGGCCTTATCAGCCACACAGCCAAGTTCTTTGCGTTTTATGACAATTCACATTTCATTACTTTACAGTTCTATTTACATAGTTTAACAATTTACATTTCATTTTCTCATTATTCCAGATTGGTGCCCTAATACAAACAGTAGAGCAAAAAAATAAAAAAGTCCGCAAAATCCATGTCCTCGGGGGTGACCGTAGTGCTTTTTTTGGGGGGGGAGCTCCAACCCCCTAGCCCCCCCCCCCGGTAGATTGGGTACAAAAACCCGGAGACTCGCTAACTAAAAGACTGAAATAATAATTATTGAAGAGAGAGACAAAATTAAGAATTCTTTTTATTTCCAGGTCTTAGAAATTGGAAATACAAAATAGTATTTTACATTGAAAGTAAGAAATGTCTTATAAACCCTCAATTTCATCACTGCTGCTTCTGTGCCTACTTTTTTTTTTTTTTTTTTTTTTTTTTTTTTTTTTTTTTTTAAGAAAAGGGACCATACATTTTCATTGATGACATTAATTTTAGCATATGCTCTGTAACACGAAATGTTAAAAAGCCGTGGCAACGAGCGTGTCACCGTGCATAAAGAGTACGCCGATAATTCTGTACTTCGGTATTTTAAGATCTATAAAATGTATAATCAAACAAAATATGAGCTTTATTTCATGTCAATTGTTGGTTCACACGAGCTGTTGCAAAGAAAGGATTCACAATTATTGACAATTCTGTAAAGCTTTAACGCTATACCCTCAAAGTTTAACAAAACACGAATATAAGGAAAAATCAACAAATAATAAAAAAGTAGGGAAAATCCGTAGATATTTTAACAAAATCCAAAAATCCTAGCTTTTAATAAAAAACCGTAGAATCGGCAGCTCTGAGTTACGGTTCCTACTGTTTTAAACACATTCTCTACAAAAACTGATTACCAACGACGGACTATACCATCAACGAACACTTGGACCCATTCGGATTGATTTGAAACCTGACAGTATTGCTAGTTAAATGCACAGTTTTTATCAGTATAAATTCGAACATGATAAGATTTCATGTCGAATAGGTGCACTGTCAATAATAGTCAGGTACGCAGAGTGTAAATCGGATAATGCGAAATGTAGTCAGTTTGTACATCACGAATCTGTCAGATAATAAATTCAAAAATTACTAGAAAAAACTTCAAAGCACTTGTAAATCTTAGCTTGAAAGCTAATGGAATTCTAAATAAGCAAAACAATTAAATTAAATTAAACCCAGACTACGCGTATTCCGACATACGCTTGGTTTTCATTTCGAAAGGAAAATCTAACATTTTCTCTAAATATTTTTGAAGATTTACAATTTAACTGTCTAATTACTATGATTTTAGCAATTATATATAAACTTTAATTTTAAAACTTCCTCTTTTTACACAAGAAAACTTACATTATATCCACCGCCGCTTCTAACAAACCAAACAACAGTGACGTACGGCAAGCACAACAATCAACGATTTATTGTGATTATTGGAGCTACAGAGCGATACTCTCTTTGTTTAAGCGCACGGCATTGCCAACAATTATACTCTACTATAACGAATGAGTACAGCCCTCTGGATCGCATTTGAAAAAGCGCTAGATCAACCTATAAACAAATATTCATAACAATAAAAGCAGACGTGTTTCGGCACCAAAGGATAAAAGAAGTGTTTTTTTTTTTGTGTCACACTAATTTCGAAATGCGGGGGGCGGACCCCCCCCCCCTAGCTACGCCACTGATTTGTACACCATCAGTTATTTCTTGATTGGTAAAATCATATTTCTATATGTTCAAAGCTGGAGCTTTCTTGTTTAGTAACAATTGTGTTTCTACCAGTGTTATGTTAAGTCAACAAATGGTCGAGGTTGACAGTTTTTTAGATTACTCGCAAAGTATCTACAAATTTTAACATATTTTTAGTGAATATCTTTAAAATATTATAATTTTAGTGAATAGGTTAAATGTCTTAGCGTGGTGTATGGCGGTAAGGCGCTTACTTCCCATTTTGCGAACCGGGGTTCAAATCCCCACACTGCCAAATATTTTTATTTCTTTTTTTAAATGCAGTAATCACTGAGCATTGATTTTATTTCATTTACGAATTTTTAATAATGCGAAATAATAGACATTATGTTATTTTCAAACATTTACATGCTACCACCACTGCACGGAAATAAGTATAACTGTGGTAGGGGGTAAAAAACCCCGACTTTCTCGCTGTAATATATTTACTTTATGATATTAATTGTAGAGATACAAGTATAGAAACGATGATCATGAAATATACCTGTTTCATTAAAAAAACATTAACAATAAACAATGAAATAATTATTTTCTAAAAAAAGAAGTTGGGACTATATATTCTGTAATATTTTGTTTTAAAAGTTATTTCGCATAGTAAAAATTCGTAAATGAATTTTAAATGAAATAAAATCAATGCTCAATGATTACTGCATATAAAAAAAGAAATAAAAATACTTGGCAGTATGGGGATTTGAACCCGGGTTCGCAAAATGGGTAGTAAGCGGCTTACCGCATACACCACGCTAAGACTTTTAACCTATACACTAAAATTATAATATTTTAAAGATATGCACATATGTTTGCACTTTAATTTCTCGATACCTAGGGCTCATTTTGAAGAAATAATTGTAACACAGACATATGGAGTAAATACCCTTCAACATATACTCGGGGGATCGAAATCCGTTCTGAACAAGTCTGATGGTCTCCAAGTAAGACAACAATATCTTGTCTACTACTCTTTTCCCTCTTAATTCTAGGCACATCTGTTTTTTTTTTTAAATTAGACTTACATCAATTATTCATCAATTCACTAGTATTTAATTTATGGCTATTATTTATAAAATTATATTTCTGTCTAAACTTGTTGATCCCTTTCAACAATCTTTCACTAATACTTGTTGGTCATCTGGCACAAACTTGTCTCTGTAGAGCAAGTAGTTGATGCATCATCTACTGAAGTGAACGAGTTCCCAAATATTATATAGGTTTCATGTGAGAATTGAGTACGCATCATTTTAAGATCAAAAGACAATCTTGGCATCTAACGTGAACTGTTTTAGAGGAAACCTGCAAAAGTTTTCTGCTAAGTTCATAATCAATCCACATGGTTTTACTTAAACTGCAAGCAAGATGCTATAAAATTACAAAACTAATTATAATGGTTTAGCTCAGTAAAATAATTTAAGATGCTAATTTTCAAAATTATCAGCACTGATAATAGCTTTTATTCTAAACTGTCCCATGATCTGATAAACTGCAGAAAGGAAATGTTAATAGAAAATATTATTGTTAAATACAAATGGTTAAATAAAGTGTTACAAGCAGGAGTATTTAACATGGAACTGTGCTGACCTCTGGTGCATCTACGAGGTAATTTTCATAAATATGGGCACAGACAAAAATAGTTTTTTTTTTTTTTTTTTTTTGGCTGCTGCCTTCCTCCCTTCAACTTTGGAAAGTGATGGGAGTATTTTTATTTTCTCTATTAATATTACCTCATAGTTTTTCTACCAACTCCTTTGTTGCAAAAAATGTTTATAGGTATACAAATCTCAGTAAATGATTACAGTATATTACATTCAATAATAACTTTTAGGGCTCAATTAAAACTAAAAGAAAGAAATTAAAATTTAAAAACCATTTATTTGTTTTTGCTACATAACTAATTGGAATTATCAGAAACAATTGCAAAAATAGCCGAGGTCTTGCAACAGATCAAACTATTTCAATAACAGCAGTACTATAGTAGCTACTAACATAGAACAGATTTGTCAAATGCTGAATGTGTTACTTTTCAAATGATTCCATTAATTTTCTAAAATAATGCTCCAATTACAATCATTTGCAAATTTTACAGATTCTTCTAAAACAAAAAAGTCTTTTTGTTTATTTAACTCACTATTTTAAAAAGAATTACAAACTCTACAACAAAAATTAAAAACATAAAAATGGATTTCATAAAGCAGAAAAACTTAAGTGACCAAAAACTGTTTCTAGAATCAAATTATGTGGAAAATATAAAAATCTGCAGTTTATAATGAAGATTGTCTTATCAACTTCTTTTCTTTTCTAGTTGAATTTATTATTATGCATAAATCCAAAACAAATTAATTTTTTATTCCAACTGACCATTTTCAGTTGTACTTTCAACCTGATCAATAATCTACAGTTTACCATTTTAAATTATTTATGAATTCCATCTTCTACACACAATATAGATACTCACTGTAACTATATGAAATAGTCTTTATCAGATTTTTTAAAAGTATTTTGAAATACTATCTCCAAATATAAGTGCTAAAACAGCTGTGTATTGTGTGTTTCTGGCGGCAATACTTTCATGAAATTAGCTGTAACATAGCAGTATTATTAGACAATTACATACAGACAAACACAAAAACTAATACTAGGTTACAGAGCTTCTATCTACCAATAACAATCATTGTAGAATAACACAAGTAGTGTATAAAGCACATGTATAACATGGCTATATTAACTGCTTAGGAGTCAACACGCACAAAGTCATAATTGCAAAGGTGTCTAATAAGCGCTATTAGAATCTGAGATCTTGTAAGTTCTTTGCCCCAACATTTTTAATTTATTAAAAATATTTATGAAAATGTAATCTTCTCTATACTCAATACAGTCAAATTGGAAAATACACTTGAGAATGTTACTAGTACATAATTGTTTATGTACTTAATATAGATGGATTTTAAATTTGTTTTTAGTACTGGTGCTTGATTAGTACCTCTGTAAAAACAACTACTATACATAATAATGGCAATATAATCAAATGCTTCAGCTTAACTCATGTTCTTCACGTTTATACAGTCACAAAATTTATCTATAACACTAAAGAAGTTGACATGCTCCTTCTCCATAAAACATATTGCTTAAAATAAACAGAAATTTTACAATAGCGATAATGATCAAAATCAGTATTGAAAATAGTTTCAGGGTTCTACAGCTATTCCAACAGTCAACATGATTTATTTATTGCAGGAAATAACTGAAAGAAACAAAATAGCTCTTGCTGTTGGAATAGGACTTCAGCAGCAACTCGAAGTTGTAATGCATGCACCACATCTTTTCTGATATCTGAAAATTAACAATAATAAATGCATCTCAGAATTTACAAAATAAGGAAGGGCAGTGAAAATATACCCCTCAATTAGCCCAGATGAAATCAGGATGATTGCAATAAACATAATTTAAAATAATTCAGCATAAAATCCTATTAATGTAGATATGATACATATGACAACAGGGTTAAGAATTAAATACACCAAGACATCACATGATTAAAGCTAGTGATGAGCATTGTGGACAGGATGTGGGTAATCATAGGGAAAGAAGCAGACAATTCATAACTGTAGGAAGTTTATCTCTGGAAAAGGGTATACGAGGTAAAAATAAAATAGATGGATAAATACACATAATTTGGATCATATTAAGAAATGATTGGAAAAATTACATAATAATAAGTATGTTTCTTTTCCAAGCTTCACAAAAGTCGATGTTCCTTCTACATAGTTCCATATTCCATGCATAAAGTTGTTTCTGATTTCTCCATCAATGTTAGATTCTAAAAAGTTCCCCTTTTCGTCTTCGCTTGTGCCAATCTGTTTTTATATAATTCTTTGCTTTGACCATTTGGCATACATCCATAACAGAATTATACTTCCTCTGCTTTATCTACAATTTTTCTGGCTTAAGGCCTCGGCAAGGTCACTGTGGGAAAGAGCCAAGGGAAAAGAAGAGGAAGGAATTTGGCAATGGCCCTTGATTGCTTCCTCTATGTGAGGAAATTCAGTATCAATGATAACAGTATATAGCACAAGACATATTCAAATAGAACAGACAAAATTCTGAGATGAACTGGAAAACATCTAAGATTCCAGAGATGTATACGGTTGTCCTGCTTGGTGATTTTGATGTGCAAATAAGTAAAGAGAGATAATTTCAGAACATTAAAAAGTATCTTGCTCAACGGAGAACAAACAGAAATGGAGAGAGGTTCACAGAAATTTACAAGGCATTTAAAGTGATCCTGAAGTCAATTGTGTTTAACCCTTTCACGGCTACAGGCATACATGTATGCCCTGCCACTAGAAAGACCAGATGGCTACGGGCGTACATGTATGCCCAGCGGACGGGAAGACCAGACGGCTAACGGCATACATGTACGCCCGGCAGGCGGGAAGTCCTGACGGCTAACGGCATACATATACGCCCGAGCTCGGAAGCAGGTAAACGGCTAATTGCTGTTGACCGCATTTCTGAGAATACTGAGAATTTCTGAGAACACTGTTATACTCTGGACTTTCTGTAGGAAAATACTTTAGTTTTCACCTTCCCTGGGCCCTTACTGCTTACGAGTCTAACATTCGGCCAGTTCGTATTTGTAGCCTTTGCAATGTCGGGACGCAGTATATCGGACAAGGAAATCATGGATATCCTCATGAATAGTAGCGACGAAGATTGTAGTGATACTCCAGAGTTTTCTTCCGACGAAGAGTTGGATACGTCTGGATGTAATGCTGAATCCACGACAACACGAACAGAAGATTCTTCCTCTGAAGACGGAAAAGGAAATGAAGTAAGTGAAACTTCGTCGGGAAAAAGAAAGTATGACCGGTCGGAGAATCATCCTGTGACGAAATGACACTGTTTTGTGAACACATTTAGCGGGTTGAAAGTAGACTTCGAAGAATCAGTAAGTGATTTAGATTTCTTTTTGTACTTCATGTACATGGAATTTGTTTCTGCCATCTGTACACAGATCAATAATTATTATAAACTGAAAAAATGACGACTGCACCCAGTATATTAGCACGCTGGAAGCCTATAGAGCCAGCAGAATTTTATTGCTTCCTAGCGTGTTCGCTGCTTATGCCTAGAAGTAAGAAGTTAGAAGTAAATGAATATTGGTCGAAAGATTCTTTGCTTAAAACACCAATATTTTCTAACATAATGGCCAGGGACCGGTACAAGTTGATCCTGCGTTTGTTGCACTTCAGTGACAATTCCACCACATCTCGAGATATTATTGTGAAAATACGTCTCATTGTAGATCACACAAAAAATAAATTCCGCGAAGCTGTAGTACCCTTTGAGAATCTAGTGATCGACGAAAGTCTGCTACTGTTCAAAGGAAAGCTCCGCTTCAAGCAGTACATACCAAATAAACGAAGCCGTTTTGGCATTAAAATTTTTGTTCTTTGTGACGTACAAATCAATTATATTCTGGATTATATTGTATATACTGGTGCCGCCATGGAAATAGAAACTAGAAATGCTGATTGGGGAATATCAGGCGATGTTGTTAATTTATTATTGCCATACTTCAATAAAGGTCATACCACTTATTTAGACAATTGGTATTTGAGCCCCGAATTATTCCTGTGACTATGAACGCGCGATTAGCCCAGAGCGGCCGTAGCCTGCAGCGGTTGTCGGACCACTCAGCCGCCCGCCGGCCAGGCACACGGTGGGTCCGCTCGCCCCAGCCACCGGGGAGGCAGGACGCTCGGCACTCGTAGCCGCGAAAGGGTTAAACACCCACCCAGTAAACAGAAACTTGGATGTTCTCAAATCCCGTCCTTTCTGAGATCCAAATAGATAATGTTGCCATCACAAAGAAAGCACATCAGGAGATCCTGAATATCAAAGTTCTCAGAAGTGTGAATCTTGACTCAGACCATTATCTCTCAAAGATTAAGGTAAAACTTATTCCAAGGAACACTAGGAAGATCAAGTAAAGAAAAATAACAGGTTTGACAGAGAAAAGCTCAGAGCCAGTGAAGAGTTTACCCAGAAGCCCAATTCTCAGGACCAAGATAACTAGGAGCAACTGCAAGAAGCACTAGTCAAGACAGCAACAAAATATGGCCCAGTTAATAAAACTAAAGAAACATCCATGGTGGACTTGTGAATCTAATGTGGCTCCAAGGAAAAGCAGCTTGCCTGGCAGAAATGGAACTTGCTGAAGATCCAAGACAATCTGTTGAAATTTTTGTAGGCAAGCAAACATCTGCAGACTTAGGCATAAATGCGACAAGAACCAGCTAGTATAGATTGAAGACGACTTTCAGAAGAACAGTACCTGAGACTACGATAAGAACTTACAACAGTCCTCAGATCCAAGCGATTTTATAAAATATTTTAAGAATTGTGTATAGCAAGCTGGGAGTGGATCAATTATGGTTTTGTATATTTTACGTGTAATTAATTGTGAACTTGTGTAAATGAACATTGTTTTAAGGAGAGAAACTATGCAAATACTATTTAATATGTTCAATGACAGTATTATGCATGAAACATTATTTAAAGATTTGTAATTCTAAGTGTTGATGTGAGCTACAATGTTTGGAGGACAACTGGACCGGTTTATGTAGATAATTTTAGTGTTGTGGTGGACCACCGGTATTAGGGATTTACAGGGAATTATAGTGACTATTATAGAGTGCTATAACAGCTAGGTCTGTTGCGACAGATACTGTAAAGAGGCGAGCCAGAAAGAATGTACACATTTGTGGGACGAAAGACCTGCTCAGTAGGTTAGGGCAGCCAGCATTTGGAAGCAATCGACTAGTAATCAAGCTAGGGTGACAGCTGGTTGGCTAGTAGTAATCCCCTCCTAGAAAAATGTACGGGGGATGAGACGAACAAAAGAAAACCCTGGGAGGACCGACGGAACATTGTCTCACTGGGTGGCCAATTAGCAGCCGCGAATGAGACTGGGGCTGGCCGTGCCCTGGGCAGGAGGTGGCAGCAGAAGATGGCGATGGTAGCAGCCTTCGCTGACGGCACAGCATGCCATCAACATAGATTCAGGAGGGTATGATCCTGCTTACATGCAGATACCTTTTGGGGATCGTATCAAATAATGGGAATTTAAGCAAGAAATGTTAGTCTCTGGCATTAGTCACAAGGATAACTAATCTGGCTAGAAGTAATAAAGCTAAAGGGGTTATAACAAGGTTACTATGTGCTTATGCTAATAAATGTAAATATTGTAAATATCCTACTGGAGTGTTATTCATTTGTTCTACCGCTCACATGACCCACATATTAATGTTCTGCTCGGGGGTGGCAGAGCAAAAAAAGAATGGCCAGTCCACCCCATTAGAAGGGTTAAATTTGGTGCCAGGTGTGGTGTCAGCCAGCACGAGAATGTGTTGGGCATGAGCGTAGATGAAATACTCCAGTGAGGTTGCAACTAATGACAAAAAAAAAAAAAATATATATATATATATAATAATAATAAAAAAAAATAAGGCAGTACTAACCATAAATAAAATGTTACAGAAATCGGTAAGGAGAGTAGGCACAGCAGTAGGCAGAAAAGCGAGTAGCAAGCATTGCAGCTATGCCTACCAGAGCAGGAAAGTATGTAGTAAAAATAGATATCACAAGTGAGCTTATCAAAATTATTTACCAATTCCTTTTGTGGCAAGAAAGGAGAAGTGGATGAATTTATAAATAACTGTGATACAGCATTCCGTCTTGTAAATGCAGAAGATCATGAAATCCTTTTATAAAGATGCACATCGGATAGACAGCGGATTTTAGTATGTGGAAAAGTCAAAGATTGGAAGGACGTACGAGCAGTGCTGGTAGAAAATTACAAATCGAAGAGAACGGTGGATTATTACGCAGTAATTATGTTCACAAGTCAGCAGAAAGCAGGAGAATCTGTCACAGACTGGGCACATCGGTTGGACAGAATAGTATACAAAGTCCACGAAGCAACCAAGAGAGAACTAAAAGGGAGTGAATTAGCAGGGACTTTGAAATTAATCCACACCCTTGACTGCACAGCATTCATACGAGGTTTAGTCAACAAAAAAAATAATTGCAGTGCTCAGAGCGAGAGGAACAGAGCTATCTTTAACGGAAATTGTTGAGATTTCCCAAACTGAAGAAACAGTAATTATGTTGGCCAAAGAGAAACGACAACACCAGAAAGTGACCGAAGGCAGCAGGTGGAAGTGAATAGTGGAGGAAGAAAGGTATATTGGAACACAGGGAGACAAGGGACTGTAGATGATTTTCAGTTATATCAAAGGTCAGCGCACACTGCAAGAAAGTGCACAGAGGTGGCAATTAATCGAGGAGTTACCGTGGAGCCAGAACAGAGGCATCAGTGCTATTGGAAAGGAGGTCATGATGAAACGCAATGCTGAAGTGTCGTAAGACTGAGAAGGCACTGGGCAGCAGGAAAAGCAAAATCAATCAGAAGATAGAAGGCGAGAAGATGAAAGGAAAGAAGCAAGGTATTGCAGTGAATGGCGGAAACGGAGGCACCACACAAGAGAGTGTAATGCGTGTCCATGGATAGTGCAAGTACAGGAATTGGAAAAGAGTGAATGCAGCATCAGTAATAATGATTACATTGAGGTAGAATGCCAAGAATGCAAATAGAGCCCACTTAGGCTACTTTTGGCCTCAGGAGCATAGGTGTCGATTCTCAGAGCAGTGTAAGAGAATCAGCATTGTAAAATAACGAATGGCATCCGAATCGAAGGAATCCGTGCACAAACCATTCCCACAGAAGGTGCACCAATGATTAAACTGAATGCAGGGAAGGAGTTAAGAATGAGGCAACAAATGCAAGTGGTCTTAGAGGGGGCAGACACCACATATCACGGAATAATCGGCCAGGATTGGTTGAAGAAGTGGGTGGCAATAGTCGATTATGCGTATACAAGGGTGCTCGATTTGCATGAAGAGTGAAGAAAAGGCAATGTTGATTACCCCAAGAGGAGGGACAGAGAAATACAGTGAACAAGAGAAATGTGCAGCCTATTATGGTGTCATCCAGGTAGGATTAAGCCAGAAACATTTGGCAGAATGGGGAAAAATCAAGCAACAGAAGAGATGTGCAGTATATCAAGATGTCTTCCATTTGGAAGTAGATATGATGCAATAACATAAGACAGTGGAGGAGGAAATACAATAAAAGTCGGAGATATACAGAAGACAGAAAATGAGAAACGGGATAAAATACCTGAAAGCAAGTGAATAATCTGCAGAAGGGTGTAGAAGAAATAATACAAGAAGGTGGAATCAGCATAGTCCACAACTGTTGCAAAAGAATATTAAGAAAGAAAGTGAACAGGCGTCCAGAAAGGAAATAATACAAGTGTTTCAGATGGAAAATCAAACCAGCAGAGGGAAGGAAACATGCTGAAGAGACGCTCAATTGGACGCAGCGGGATCAACATCACTAGAAGGATTTTTTTTTTTTTAATCTGCTTAACGTCTCTTAACAGCGATGTCTTTGGAGACGAGAAAGGATGGAGGGGGGGGGGGGGGGCAAGGAATGGGAAGGATTCGGCCATGGCCTTTTGAAGGAAGCATCCCGCCATTTGCCTGGAGTGATTTGGGAAACAATGGAAAACCCAAATCTGGATGCCCGGACAGGGATTCGAACTGCCGTCCTCCCGAATGCCAGGCCAGAACGCTAACCATTACACCACCACACTCAGTTTCACTAGAAGGAAATTAGTTACAACTGGTAAAACATTGGGTGACAAAAGGTTTTGAGTGTCAACAGGTAGGCGGAGAACTATATCACAGAACAAGCAGCAGTGATAAGTCAGACGTCATGGCAAGGCGGGTGGCCTTGAAGACACGATGTCAGCAGTGGACGCTGCACTAACAGAAATGCGAGCAACGCAGAACTACCACAGCAGTCATAAGGGACATCGGAAACGTCTACACCAAGAAGGCGCAATTTTTGTGACAGCACACATACACACTAAATATTGTATATACAGGAACAGGTAGCATCAACACCTGGAAAGTGGGAAAAAAGGATTTTAAAAGAAACCATTGTCTGGGGAAATTGAATAAACATAAATTTGTAACTTAGATTCACATTTGGTTTTGAAGTGGAGCCAAAATGTTTCAGGGGAAGAAAGGTGTGGTGGACCACCGGTTTTAGGGATTTACAGGAAATTATAGCGACTATTACAGAGTGCTACAGAAGCTAGGTCAGTTGCGACAGATACCGTAAATAGGTGAGCCAGAAAGAATGTATACACTAGCGGGATGAACAACCTGCTTAGTAGGTTAGGGCAGTCAGCATTTTGTAAGCAATCGGTGAATAATCAAACCAGGATGACAGCAGGTTGGATAGTAGTAACCCCCTCCTAGAAAAATGTAATGGGGAGAGAGGAACAAATACCCAGGATAATTGACAGAATGAGGTCAAACTGCGTGATCAAGGAGCAGGCATGAATGAGACTGCGCTGGCTGGGCCTCTAGTGGTGGGCGGCAGCAGTAGATGGCGAGTGGCGGCAATGGTACCAGCCTTCACCGACAGTAGAGCATGTTGTCCACATAGATACAGGTGGGAATGATCCTGCTTAGATGCCGATAACATTTAGGGTTGGTATCAAATAATAGGAAGTTAAGGAAGAAATGTTAGTCATTGGCATTAGTCACAAGGATAACTGACCTGGCTAGAAGAATTAAGAGAAAGCTAGAGGGGTTATTACAAAGTTCCTATGGTTATATGCTAATAAATGTAAATATTGCACATAACCTGCTGGAGTATCTTTTATACAATATACCATTCACATGACAGAGTTTTTATCCTGATATTAATGTTCCTCTCTGGAAGGCAGAGCAAAAAAACAGAAAGTCCACCACAGTGTAAATACTTGTAAATATCTTTATTTTCAATTTCTGTGTGTTTCATGATGAATGATTTTGTATTATTCTGGTTGTTTCTGTATGGATTTAATTCTTAAAGTATTGGTATAATTCAAGAAACATCAGTCAGACCTTTTTGAATTATTCTGGACGTTTCTAAAGTGTCTTTCAAAGCGTGCAGAGAATTTTCAGTTAGTAGTTCTGGGGAAAGTGTGAGCTGAATTGCTGGAACATTTCTACTTAATATCCTTGGATTGAGTTGATGTCTTGAAAGAAAACTAAACTGGAAAGTGACTCTTCTAGTAATTATTTCATACAGTCAAATACCTAACATGGCGAACGTGAACAGACATGGTATTTTATGATATCTATAAGGTAACTAATATCAAAATACCAAAAGAACCTGTACTGTCAAATTTTCAGAGTTGTAATCCTGGCAGTGGCGACGAAATACCGGCAAAGAATAAGTTTAGAAACGCGGCACAGTTTGGAGAACATGGAGGAAGGATCCAGCCGGCAACTTCTCGGAAGTAGCGACCGAATAGGAGTGGCAACGAGAAATCAGAGGCGGCTTAAGGGTGTGGCGAACAGGGCAATCGTCCGGGGCCTCTCGTAACAACCCGAATTGAAAAAAGTTTATATTTAGAAAAATTATTTTATCTTTAGTTATTAGTGATAAAAATAAAATTGATTAATTGATAGTAAAGTATATATTATCAAGTAGCTAAGAAAAATTTCTCATTTAGCTTTATTCAAGGTCACATTCGTATAAAAAGTAGGATTTATGGTATCAAAATTAAATAATTTATCAGTGAATAATAATATTTTTTGTAATTTAACTGTAAAATATAGTCGAAAAATTCACTAATATTTGAATCTCTTGCTTATTAGTAAACCCACTTTTATAGAGTTTACGATTTATGCTCGGCTGATCCCTGCGTTTCATTTCGTTTGTCAACTCTTGTCACCTTAAGCTTGAAGATTGAGAAACACTTGACCAGTACTATACACCATCACCGCACCGACAGTCGGCCGAGTGAAGACTCACCCTTCCCGTGTTCACACTTGTCCGTAGCTCGGCTGTGTGACGAACGTGTTCCTGCTGTCTTCAGTTTCCTTTAACGTTTTCATTTGGTTATTTCCTTAAAAGTGAGTTGTGGGTCAAAGCCAGGGTTGCCAACCATACTCTGTTATAGAGTATTGTTCTTTATTTTGAGTAGGAATACTTTATAATCTACGAAAGTAATAAAGTTCTGACTCACGTTATCACCTCACTGGCTGATCTTTTATTTACAAAAAATACTATCCAAACGCAGTCTTAACAAACCACATTTAAAAGTCTTTCTCACGATATACTGGTTTGCAAGATTCTCGTGTTTCTGAGTGCCATTGTAATGAAATGTCTAACATCAATCACTTTATAGTTTTTGTTGATAAAGAATGAGATTATATTTTGTGGTCTCAAAAACCTAGATAGAGTGCTTCTTACCAGCTGTGCAATGTACACCTATCGTATCCACCTATTTTATACTAGTAATCCTTCCCCCCGGAAGGAGACCTACAGTTTAACGTATAATTCCAAACACACAGTGTCCTATCATCTTCACATCAACAAATCAATGGTTTGCCAGATCTAGAGGTCATTTTTTAGCCATATAAAAAATTGCATCCGAGAACGGGATTTTAACCAGGGACCTACCGTACCACAATTGTACGCCATAACGATCTGAGACATTAAATCAAATCTAGAAGTAATGAAAAACATGTATTCAAACATAACAAAATAAATATAACTTAGTTTTGCTATCCCAAAGCAAACACCAAAAATAGTGCTAATTTTGTCACAGCACTGATGGATGATGAAACGAATTTTTACGAATGTTTTGGAATGACAAACTATATATTACAATCTGATGAACATGGAAGTGAGGATGAAGAAAAGACACTTTTTTTAAGGCAACCAATAACACAGATACAAGTGAAAGAAGTGGAAATTTCTAAACTGTCTCTATATGCTTCTCCACATCCATCAGCACGACACAAAAAGTAAACCAAAAACCCTGACTCCAACTGAACAAGAAAAGCACCGTTTTAGAGAAAGTTTAGAAAGACTGATTGCAATTGTAAATTTTTTAACATCTCACAGTTGGCCTTCAGAGGTCATATATAGAAATTTATATCTGACTCAGATTGAAGTGAGACTAGCAGCAACTTTATAGATTTAGTAAAGTTAATATCTCGATTTGATCCAATATTACGACTTCACCTAAAACAAGTAACAGAATAAACGAATAACTATTATCTAAAAAAAAAAAATCAAAATGAGCTTATACAATTAATGGCAAGTAACTAGAAGACTCAAATTGTTGACCAAATAGTAAAGAATAAATATTACTCAATTATTTCTGATTGTACTTGTGATGTTTCTAGTGTTGAAAAATTGTCAATTATTCTAAGATTTTTTAATGCAAATACAGCCGACTGAAGAACATTTTATTGGCTTTTTTGCTGTAGAAAAAATCACAACTGAGAATTTCATTAATTATATAATCACAGAATGAGAACAGCTGGATATATCATTGTAAACCTGGAGATGCCAAGGATATGATAATGAAGCCAATATGTGTGGATAAGAAAGTAGTATCCAGAAACATACACTTGAAATTAATCCACTTTCTTATTTTTTATACCCTGTGGGAATCATAATTGGAATCTCATCATAGGAGACGCAGCATCGCCTTGTGCTCAATTCCCCCCCCCCTCCTATTTTTTTACAATTACTCTACATTCTGCCAGATCGAGTTATAGGTGGGCTATTTTAAAAGCACATGTAAAATCCTTTTCATTAAAACTAGTTTCTGAAACTAGTTGGGAATGCAGGGTAGAATCGGTGAAGGCCTTTAAATACCAATCAATGTATTTGATGCTTTAAGGGATTCAGCAGAAAGTACAACAGATTTTCAGTTGGTTAGTGAATGGCAGGCTGTAGAAAAGAAAATAACTACCTACGAATTTGTAGTTGCTCTCGTCGTATGGTATGACATTCCAACAAAGATAAATGTTGTAAAAAATAACGTAGCAAAATGACAAATGCATCTGGACGCGGCTGTATAACATTTAAACGCATTTATACGTTTGCTTGATAATTATCGGGAAAATAAGCCCGTTTACACGTACGCGCCAAACTGGCGGATTGGAACGGTTCTCCGGACTGAACCGGAGCACGAGGTTGGACCGTCGCTCCTGGAGCGTGCCATGAAAAACGGTCAACACTCCAGTCGCGCGCGCCAGGACTGCAGGTTGGAGCGTACGTGCCAAAAATGACCGTTATAACGTGGAATTTCCGCCAGGTTGGAAAGTTTTGTAGACAGTCCAGCTTGCAACATTCGGTTTTCAGGTCGTTGTTTTTGTTAGTTATGCTTGTGTTTATAAGTGTATTTAAAATATCCTCCAAAAGAAATGACTAACTGAGCAATATGAGTTGCTTTCCATTTTTTTTTTTTTTTTTTTTTTTTTTTTTTTTTTTTTTTTTTTTTTTGGGCACAGAATGAATTAAATAAACAAATTGTATATGGGCGGAAAGATGGCACGAAACTAGAGATCTATATGGACATAGGCCTCTTTAGTGAGAGCAACGGGAAAATAAATGACCCAGATGATTTAAAAAATTGTCTACGAAATGACAATTCCATATATAACTACATTTTAATAATAATAATATTTAATTAAATTTCAATGAAGTGCACGCTCCTGTGGCAATTTCCCTACACACCCATCTTCCCCCTTTCCTGTACCCACCTACATTTGCCCTCTACAAATTTTAACTTTAAATTCTTTCAACATTTTTCGTAAATTGTTCATTTTCTTTTGTAGCTTAATTAATTTTTTTTAAAATTTAATTGCAATGGAGCACAGGCTCCAGTGGCAATTTCCCTACACCCCCATCTTCCCCCTAATCTGCACCCACCTACATTTGCCCTCTATAAATTTTATCTTTAAATTCTTTGAATGTTTTCAGTAAATTATTCATCATTTCTCTTGGTAACTCATTCCAGTCCCTGACACCCTTACCTAAAAAGGTGAAGTTAAAGTTAGTATCTCCACAAATATCAAAACAAGACACGGTCATGAGGAAGAGCATAACTGCAGAGTAATGTTTGCCTCCTACTCTTAGTTTTTTGGCAATTGGAATATCCCTTCAAGATTTGAAATTGCTTGCATATATTTTTCTCAGTTCTTTTTGAATTGCTGCAGAGTTTCTTGAATCCTTTCAGTGACGAAATCTTTGTTTTCACTTTCACATACATTTACCCTGCTGAATTCTACTAACTAATCATATTTACGAAATTTAAAATTTTTATTTTTGTAATTTGATTTAACCTTCCACAAACATAGAAAATTCTTATAAAGTTCTATAAATCCTTCCAAAGTATCTCTTGACCACATTTTTCAAGATTTAAATTTTTATCTGTTAAAGCAGGGTAAAGTTAAATAAAGTCACCCAGAAATTCGAACCAAAAAAGAACTTGTATTGACGCATCAAGACTGCAGACAGACAATGCACGTGTAAACATAAGGCCCCGTTAGACCTGCACACCAGATGTGCGCATTCGGAGCACGCGCCAGGCCTCTCTGACCACCGAGCATTTACACATAAAGGATTGATGCGCACGCATGGAGCGTACACTCCAATACCGTCAGAAAAACCGTGCCTGTAAACGGGCCTAATGGTTTCCTGTCATCCTTGGTAACAGTGAGAGAAACAGCTGATGAAAATGACATTGACAAAGTTCAAAATTGTGAACAAGAGACGTAAAAGAATGAAATTTTATTATGAAGGGGAAGATGTAGCTCTTGAATTGCATGCGGAGCAGATTTACAAAATAAACTATTTGTATGTTATTATTGACTATGTGTGCACAAGCTGGCAATGTAGATTTGAGGCTCTTAAACAAGGTAACATATTTGGTTTTGTGTATAACATAAAAATATTGAAGGAAATTAGTGACTGTGAACTTTTGGAGCAATGTTGTGACTTTCAGTACCTCAAACAACAGGAGAAACACCTGATATTTATGTACAAGAATTCTATGAAGAAATGAATATGTTATATGCTTATAATAAGAAAACGACAGCGTTATCTCGGTAACGAGATATATAATAGAAAAAACATTAACTTAAGTGTATCCCACTATTGAAGTAGTCCTAAGAATTATTACAGCCACACCTAAGACGGTTGCGTCCGCAGAAAGAAGTTTTTCATGGTTAAAAATTATTAAAACATATTTGTTGAATTCGATGACACATGATCGGTTTTCGGCCCTTTCTATTCTTTGAATTGAAAATGACGTAGCTCATTCGTTAGATTTTTGTGCTTTAATTAAAAATTTTAGCTTTAGTAAAAGCCGCAAACATCATTTTAAAACCCTGCGTATATCTGTCAAGACATTTATATACTTCAGTTTATTCTTAATAATTTGACGTCTTTATATTTCTTAACTTTTAATAACTCTTCTAATATTTAAAACATAAAATTTATTTATTTATGACTTATGCATTTTTCGTCGACCATGAGAAAACCCTACTTTCGACTTACTTACTTTGCGCACAAGGAACTCGCAAAGATCTGCCACCCTGGGCACCGCAATGGCTCAGGCCGCCGCTGCGAGAAATGTAAGCACCTGTGGTATCTTGACAGAAAGTGGCAAAATTTTTAGGCACAGGATACGACTTTCCTTTGGTGTTTGGAAGGTGATTTGACCATCGATGCAGGAAGTATAGTGATTTTGTGTGTGTGTGTGAAGTATTTTGAGAAGTAGTGCAATGCTAAGAGAGAAAGTGATGTAAGTTATAAGAGAAAGTGGTTAAGTGCTCCAAAATCCAGTCACAGCGAACAGTGAGTACTGTGCATTTAGATCTTTGCTTTTGTATATTCGTTTGTGTTAACTTGATAGTCAGTTTCTTTTCTCTTTAATTTTGTTGTCAATTTCGTATCTAGTTGAATATGGCTGACAAAATTTGCAGGCATTTCTAGGATCCTCTGTAACTAATTTTAATGCAAAATTAGATAGCAAATACTCTGAAATCAATAGTAAATTTGCTGAATTTAAAAGAGAGTTAAATCTTTATAGTAAAATAAGCCGAATTTAAAAAGGAGTAGTAGTTTGAAAGTAAATTTTCTGAACTGAAACTAAAAGATGACACCAAATTCTCTGAACTAGCCAACTGTTCTGATAGGAAAATTAATACGCTACTTCGAGGTTTTAGTTCTCTAATCAAATAGGACATTAACCATTTAAACTCGAGATTGGGGGAAGTGGCTGAACACTGCAGAGAGTTAGCCAAAACATCTTTAGAAGATGTCAAGCGTGTATTGAAGCCGATGGCCAACATTTCCAGCATGTGCTACAAGGTAAGACATTGACGCAGGTAAGAGGCGATTCTGAGCACGGGCGCTGCGCGGTATGATTTGCCGGCAAGCGAGCCACCGCTGGGCTGGGTGATTATTGCGGTGCACACGGACGCGTCATAAATGAAACGCCCTGTACATTGCCTTTCTATTCGATGGCCATTGTTATAATTTTTTAGTTTTACCATTTGGTTTAAACATTTCAGTGGCTACATTTAATCGTGGTTTGGATAGTGGACTAGGAAAAGAACTGCTCGAGCAGGTAGATATATATGTAGATGGTATTCTTTTGATGCCAAGAGATGCTTGAAGAACATTAAGTGCTACCTTAAAGTTTTAGAAGCACCGAAAAAGGGTGGCATGATTGTCAAGTTAAAGAAATGTACATTTTTGGAAAAGGGGATTGAGTTTTTGGGCCATCCTATTACGTCACACAAAATCTTGCCTAGTAATCATAAGATTAAAGTCATTAAGAATTTTCCCCAACCTAGAGACAGGAAGCAACTAAAGAGTTTCTTTGGATTGTGTGAATATTATAGGAAGTTTCTTCATGGGGCAAGCTTTAAATAGCCCAGCTTTAAGAAGTTTGGAATAAAAAACATGGGTGTGGTTGAAAGAATGTGAAAAATTTTCAGAAAATATCCTGTACTATCCAGATTGGATCTAGATTTTTACTTCGCCACCGATGGCTCAGATTACGGTCTAGGAGCACGTCTTCCAGCAGGTGGAAGGTGGACTCTAGGACTCTCTCTCCTGCCAATAGGAAACTGCAACCAGCTGAAACTATATACACAATTACTGAACGGGAGGCCTTAATCTATTGTATTGGGTTTAACCGAGTTTAGATACATACTTTTAGGCAGAAAAATTGTTGTGCTTACTGACCATAAAGCTCTTTAATTTCTGTTAAAGTGTAAATTGGTTTACAGTTGGTTAATCCATTGGGCCTTAGTTTCGCAGGAATACCATATGGAGAATTGGTATAGGTTTCAAGTCAAAATCAAGTTGCTTAAGCTTTGTAATGTTTACTGTTAGATCTAGAAGTAATTGATGAACATGGTCAGATAGTAGGTAAACCAGAGAAGATATATTGTCCAACAATGCCCCACAGTTTACTAGCAAAGCTTAGGTAGGAAAACTTTAACAGGAAGGGATAGAAATTGTACATACTTCATCTTATCATCTGGCAGGAAATCCCATAGAAAGCTTGAGAGAAATAGGACATTTCTTTAAGACAACATAGTAAGTGAGCTAATGAAGTGGAAATTTTTTAGAATGTAATACATTCCATATCTAGTGATACAACTGATACACCATCTATTGATGTTTAAGAATGCATTAGTTTTCCAAATAGAAACAGTTTTAGTTATGAAGAAAATGTAAAAATTAAAGGAGATGGCAATAATGAGAAAAAGGAAACATGATGAGGGTCAAAGGCACACAGAGTATTAAGTTGTGGATTTAGCGTTAGTTGAAGTCCATAGTAGTAAATCATCAGCTCTGCACCAAAAGATTCATGAATTTAATCGTTTGTTTGCAGATCCTTTCCAGATAGTGTCCATACCACACAGTAACTCTTCTGAGCTAGTAGACCCAGAGAGTGGTAAATGTACAAGGTTTATATAATGCTGAAGCCCTCAAACTATATTACGAATGAGAGATAAATTAAAAGAAAATCACTTGATGTATATAAGATTATGTCTTTAAAATGTACCTAGATAACTAGTTTGTGTACTCCAGATAAGAAGTTAAGGATAATGATGTAGAATGTTTAAAGTAAATAATTCAGATGTCTGAAACAAATGAAACATTTCTGTCTAGTGACTTTTGGGACTTTCACGATGTGGAGCTTAGCTGCCTTGTAGCAACAGCCGGTGAGATGTCGAATGTAGTTAACAAGCTAACAGACTGTACGGCATATAGTAAATGGATGACTTTGTAAATTAGGATTAAGATAATGTAATTAAGCGATTGTTTAGTAAAATATGAATGAAAAAACGAGATTGTACAAAAATGATTTGATTTGTAAATAGATAAATTTCTGGTGACTATAGTTGTAATGCATATAAATGTATGGAATGAAGGATTGTGTGTCATAAGTATTATGATTGATTAATTGTGATTCATGTATGTTTACTTTCTGGGAATCCTGGGAGGGGTTATAACGGCCCTCAGACCAACCGATTTTATGAAATTTTATTTTTAAGAATTGTATATTGTAGTGAGACTGAATTTGATTATTTTAATATCAATTAATCATTTGGTTATTTTAATTGTGAAAAGAGAGAAAATAAATTTCCACGACAAATGGTCTAGTGTGACGTTCATCCACAATTCTTATTGTCACGTGACTAAAAGAAAAAAAGGCTACAGATTGCAGTAAGTCGACATAGATTCACATCTTGTGGAAACCACTATGAAGTTTTTCAGACTGTATAAATAAATAAATGAAAAAACTAGATAGAATTGTTGCTGTGGAATCTGTAATTTTCAGATAAAAGTTCTGATCCTAAAAACAAAGTGTTTTTTATTGATGACTTTTTCAGGATGCTCAAAAATGTAGAACGGGTGTTGGTTTGATAAGAGTTGTTTTCATTAAAGGAGATTTTGTTGAACCTGAGCTTACTTCAAATATTATAAACTGTTACAGTGACAATTTTGGTCTAAAAAAATAAATCTTCGTGACTACGGATGGAAATCCAGATAATGAAAGTACAAATAATTTTAAGTCGGCTACACAGTAATCGATATGCATGGGAGCATAGACTGCAGCAGCAAATCAGTTAAAAAGCTGTTGTGGAAACACAGCATTGTTGGAGCTCACTAAAGTCATGTTGATGTAGCGGTCTAGGTCTGAGGGACTACAGATTGGGATTCTCGTGGTAGGTAGCTTTAACGTTAGGCAGTTCATTGAGCGCCTTAGGGACATGGCAAATAGGTCAGGGATGAAATCCAATATCCATTCATTGTGCATTCCAGGAGGTCTGATCCAAGATGTGGAACAGGCCACCCCGGATGCCACTGAACGGACAAGGTGCAGCAAGCTGCAGATTGTAGCTCATGTTGGCATCAATGATGATTGTTGCCTTGGGTCGGAGAGTATCCTTCCAGCGGCTTGCTCAAAGGTTGATGACCGCAGGATTTCGACTGAGTCTGCAGCATTCTCGATAGAACCGACTGTGGACCTGTGGTTCACAGCCGAGTCAAGGGTCTAAACAAGAGACTGCAGTGTTTCTGCGATAATCTTGGCTGCAGATTCCTAGATCTTCACCTTGGGGTTGAGTTGTGTAGGGGTTCCTTTGGATAGATCAGGTGTGCACTACACACGTGAATCAGCTACAGGGGTGGCAGAAGCCCTGTGGAGTGCATTGGGGGATTTCTTAGGCTGAGGGAGGAGACCCGAAACTGGGACTACAGTTACGGGCAGCCCAATTCAATTCGACACCATATGTTAGGAGTGGTGTAAATCAATCTCAAACGCTAAAAGTACTCATTATTAACTGTAGAAGTATTTGTAACAATCAGCTTGAGAGCGTTATTAGTAGCACAGAAACAGATATTGTATTAGGGACTGAAAGCTGGTTAAAACTGGATATAAGTTCAGCAGAAATTTTTAACAATAGTATGAACGATTCTTAAGACTTCCGCAGCTGTCTTTGTACATGAATTATAGCTTTACGGGCTATGCCGCGTCGTTTATTGGATAATTTATCTAAGCTTTCGGCTGTTATACTCCAGCCTTCTTCAGAGATACTGTTTATATTTATGTTCACATAGCAACAGTTGCCACGAGTGGTGGCCTCAACGCGTGAAGGAGGCAGCAGAAATCTTAAGGAATTCCAACAACATCAACAAAGATAGCGGCCTTTTCCTCTGCGATGCTTGGCGACGGTTGCTATAAACAGTATCTCTGAAGAAGGCTAGAGTATAACAGCCGAAAGCTTAGATAAATTATCCAATAAATGATGCGGCATAGCCCGTGAAGCTATAATTCAATAGCATGAACATTTACCGTAAGGATGGGTTGCATTCTAATGGATGTGGTGTATTTATAGCTATTAGTAAACACCTGTCATGTAACAAAATAGATATCGAAACGGTCTGTGAAATCCTACGGCTTCGACTAAACATAGCTAGGGCAAAACTTGTAATAGGGTCTTTCCATCATCCACTAGATGCAGATGTAACTATTGCTGAGGTCTTAAGGAATAATGTAAGTAATAGCTAGTCGATTTCCAGATCATGCAATAATACTAGGAGGGGACTTCAACTTTCTATATATCGACTGGACTAATTACATCCACATTACTGATGGCAGGGATAAAACATCCTGTGGAATTATTCTTGACCTTTTCTCAGATCATCTAGAGCAGCTCATCACTGAACCAACGCAGTGCCACAACGATAACGAAAACGTTTTAGATATTCTCGTTACAAATAGGTATACGTTATTCATGGACATTTCTACCACCATTGGAATAGGTGATCATAAAGCTACAGTAAAATTAACAGCCCCGCGCAAAAAGAAAGGATCGTTTACAGGTTCGAAAAGACCCCAAAGGAGAGTTTAAGAACTTTTTTTAGGGGATAATTACCTTAATTAGAAGCAAGAGGCTCAGCTGAAGATATGTGGCTTCGATTCATGCGTATAGTCAGGGAAGATATGGACTTACAAATACTGAAAAAGACAATCGGGGATGGGAACGATCCACCGTGGTATGCACGTGAAGTTAAAAGGTTACTTAGAAAGCAAAGGAAGATACATGCACGCTTACGGAGGACGATGTATAGGCGTAATTTACAAAAGTTAGGTGAGACAAGAGAACATGTTAAAAATGTGAAGTGCGAGGCCTTTAATGACTTTCATTTTGATTCATTTCCAAAAGCTTCAACAAAAACCCAAAGAAATTTTGGTAGAATGTAAAAAAAAATTAGTGGTAGTGACAAAAATATGCCAGTTCTACTACAGGACGGTCGGGAAGTTGATGACAGCCGCAACAAGGCTACCGTATTTAACACCGAATTTAAAAATTCTTTCACTGACGAAAACATGGAAAACATTCCCGCTTTTAGCCGGCTTGTAGAATTTGAGATGGCTCCAGTACAAATTGATAGTGTAAGTATTATAAAGAAATTAAAGCTCCTGAAGTGGGGTAAAGCACAGGGTCCCGATGGCATACCAGTAAGAGTATTTTCGGAATACATGGAAGAAATAGAACTATTTCTGTCAGATATATTTCGTAAATCTTTAGAAGAAAGAAAAGTACCTTCTGACAGGAAAATAGCGCATGTGATTCCCATTTTCATGAAAGGAAATCTGAGAGATCCTAGGAATTATCGACCCATATCTCTAACATCTGTTTGCAGTAGAATTCTGGTACTCTAATGCTCTAATGTTATGAAGTTTCTAGATGAAAACGAGTTACTTACAGCAAAGGAACACGGATTTCGGAAGAACAGATTTTTGTGAAACGCTACTATTTTCGCAAGACGCAATGAAAGTTATCAATGCAGGATTACAAGTTGATGCAATTTTCTTTGATATTCTAAAAGCTTTTGGTTCTGTACCACACAACTGACTTTTAGCGAAGATTCGAGTATATGGTATATCGGATCAGATTTGCAAATGGATACGCGATTTTCTAACTGGTCGGTCACAGTACGTCATCGTTGATGCGGAAGCCTCTTCTAATCTAGATGTTACTGCAGGCGTTCCTCAAAGAAGTGTAATAGGACCACTTTCCCTAATTTTTATAAACAATTTCAGTGACAACGTTAATTGCAGGATGCGACTGTTTGCTGATGATGCACTTATCTATAGTGACGTGAGGTGCTCCGGTGATTGCTTAGAAATTCAGTGTGATCTGGATATTATTTCGGAATGGTGCAACAAATGGCAACTTACACTTAACAGCAAAAAGTGCAAGGCAATGCAAATAAGTAATTAAAAGACCCCGTTTGCTCACGAGTACAAAGTTAACAATTCAGTTCTTGACATGATGGATTCCCTGAAGTATCTAGGTGTAACAGTACAAAGCAACATGAAATGGGACTTGCACATAACTTTCATCGTAGGCAAAACTAATTCTAAACTACGATTCATAGATCGTATTTTGAGAAGTTGTAATGCTCATCAAAGGAAATAGCGTACAAAACATTAGTGGGTCCACATTTGGATTACTGTTGTGGAATTTGGAATCCGTATCGCAAGGGATTGATTGACACGTTAGAGAAAGTACAGAAGAGAGCCGCTTGATTCGTGACTGTTAGTTACACAAGTGTCACAGAGCTGATACGTGGGTTGGGTGGGATTTTTTGGCGGACAGACGACGTCGTTTTCGTTTGAATCTGTTGGAAAAGATGCGAAAATCTTTAATTTACGAGTGTAATGAAATACTTCTTCTACCAACCTATTTAGGTTGCAATGACAGGAGGGACAAGATTCAAGAAATAAGATGCTGTAGTGATACTTTTATGTACAGTAGAACTCCAAATATCCGAATCGCTGAATATCCGAATTGCTTTTTTAAGACATGCGTGGAACAAGTTGAAAGGAATACCAACTGAAGAAAAGAAAAAGGAGAAAAAGAAGCTCAAGAATAGGAAAGAGAAGAGACAGAAGGAGATGGGGATGATGGTTCACTTGAGGAATTCAGAAAAATTCTTTTCAAAATTCCTCGATGTTCAGAAGTTAGTGCTGAAGATATAGGAGAATGAGTGGTTTGTCATTCGTCATATACCAGGTATGAAATTATAAATGATAATGAACTTATTGGAAGTGTGACAGAAGAAAGTGTTGAGAAAGAAGATGACCTTAATGTTGAAGATGAACCATCAGCTAGTGAAGCATTTGCCGGCCTTGAAACTGAATTGAAGTGGATGGAGCGTCAGCCCGAGAGTGACACATGCAACTTTTTACTGTCAAGCGGATGAATACAGTCAAACAGCTTACTTTGACCGAGATGTTCAGCAAGCAATGACTTTTATTTACATTGCGGTACGTACATACTGTACTGATGTACATCACTTGAAAGCACGCTTTAACACGTAAAAGTGTTGTCTTCATTTAATTAATTAAAAGCTCTTTTTCATCAAAAATAGTTTTTTTCTTCCATTACATACAGTAATTAATTAAAATAGACCCTTTTTTGGGTAAAATCCAGTTATACAAATTTTTGATTTTCCGAATGCTATTGAAGAACCAACTATTATTAAAGCTGTTGTTAACAGACTTCCTTACGATTACAAGAGACCCTTTGTAACCCCCAGATAAGGGTGCGTGCTCAAACTACATGGCTCGGTGTAGGGGGGGGGAGGGGTTGGCTGGAAGGCTACGCTGAGCTACGTGGGGGAGAGGGGTGGTTTCCGAACCAGGCCACGTAGCTTTCCTTTCAGAACATTTTTAACAGTTAAAATGAGGAACAAAACGCACAACAGCATATGACTATTTATTTTCTTCAGTTAATTATCTCTCTATGTAATTTACAAATAAGAAAAGAAAGGGAAATTAACCCACCACATACCAAAGTGGACGGATGCGATGAGAGGGAACACTTATGCTGACAAACAACTACCAATATTTCAGCATCTGCCTTGTTCACAAGTAGAAAAACGGGCCATTAGGCTCGGAACGGTTGTACGCAATGAACGTTACCCCTACTTGTGAACAAGGCAGATGCTGAAATATTGGTAGTTGTTTGTCAGCATAAGTGTTCCCTCTCATCGCATCCGTCCACTTTGATATGTGGTGGGTTAATTTCCCTTTCTTTTCTTATTTATATCGCCTAGAAGCCGCTTCCATTTTCCTTAGTTGCATCTATGTAATTTACAATAGTCTGACAGGAGAAAACAGTACAAAATGTCTTCTGGAATCAAAAGGGGAAAAAAGCTACGTGCTACATGAGGGGGAGTTCACAGGAGGCCAAAATGGAGCTACGTGGTTTATGCACACTCCCTAATCAACACAATAATGACCTAAATTGGGCCCTGGATTTTGATGACTGGGAACACCGAAAGAGAGAGCGAGGTAACTATAGTAGAGAAGATCCTCATCTACCCGGCAATTCTACTGAAAAAGGAGCTTATCAAAGGTAGAGAGCAGGGGAATCCACATTTTTTAACTGCACCCAATGTAAATGATATGACTTTTAATCAGAGGAACGTCAGGTACCTCAAACAAGGAATGAAATGGTATTTTAAGCAGAGAAACAATAATTTCCATACAATTAAAGATAAACAGGGGGAAAATGAAACCGTAGAAGCGACACGTATGGACCAATCTTTCAAAATTCGATTGGGAAATTAGGTGTGGCTGAAACTAAGGTCCAAGTGGAGGCCAAACCGGAAGTTGGACCATCACCTATATGTGATATGTGATATTAGGACAACGACCACCGAGAAGATCTTGATAAGGAGTGTTTTGGGAGAATGTTAATTGAATCTGTTTCAAATGAAAAACAAAAAGATTTATTTAAGAATGATAGCGAAGGACTTAAATGGCAGTGTTTACCACAGCATGTAATGAAGTGAAGTACAGGGTGTTTCTATTGGTGAAAATAATTCTAGTAATTCAAATGTGGAAGCATTCACAAATGAAGTAGAGTGTACCATTTCTGATAAAGATTTTTGTAGTAAAGAGGGACTATTTCAGTAGGGCAAGAGCTACTATTATACTTGCTGTGTGTGAAGCATAACAGAATGGTCCACCCACAAACCTATTACCAGGAGGATAAAATAAAGGAGGAAAAGAAATACTTCATGAAGAAACTACTACATGAAGATGAAAGAAGCGAGGGAGAAAAGAAATACTTCATGAAGAAATCACTACCTGAAGAAGAAAAAGTAAAGAAAAAAAGAAATACTACTTCAAGAAACCCCTACCTGAAGAAGTAGAAAAGTCGAATAGCAAAACAGGCTTTGGAGACCAACAGTTTTAGAAATGATATTAAATGGAAGTAAGAAATGATATGCTTGTGCCAACAAAGAGGATATTGATACAGGAAATACGGATCATAGTAAATAAGGAAATAATTCTGTTAGCTCAAGGGAGTAAACTAGTAATTCTCTGAATGTCATAGAGAAGGGTGCCAAAGAAAATAGCGATAAAAACAAACAGTAAAGTTAGTCAAGTATTTGCAGCAATTGTGTAAAAGTTATTTGAATATCTATTGTTGCAAACAAATCCTGACACAACAAGAAAATGAACCTTACCAATTAATTTAGTATTAGCTATATACTTTTAAGGTCCAAGTACATCCTTTCGTGTAAATAAATACTTCAAGCAGGAACTCGTGTATTGTTAAATAGGTCTGTCGGTGGCCATTCATTCTTATGGAGAGTGGATTCGTGGTCAAACCTATATATGAAGAAAGGCAGTGGTTGCATGTTAACTGGTAAACTACATGGGTGGTTTCACAGGTGGTGCGTCCTATGATAGGGAAGCTTTCCCCTGTGACAGGGTTGATGAAAGTGGTGGAAGCATGGTGTATGTCGCACATCTTGCAGCTTGGTCTATTTCATGGGAAAGAACCTTGGGGCTGACTGTTAGGACGAGGAAGACTGTGCTTGTGGACTAGAAGTTCGCTGAGGTTAGGAGGTCTGCTGAAACAAGTTCTATGAGGGGCAGGGAGGATTTTAGGAAGAATGGATCTCATTTCAGGGCATGTTTGCAAGAAATCATAGATCTGCCGGAGGATTCTGTTGATGGATTCGAGGCCTGTTAATACTGAGTGTCCAAGACTGGATTGTGGTTGGTTTTTGCGGGTTTGGGATGATTGATAGGCTGATTTAGTTGTGATGTTACACGTTGTAACAGCCCTCATACCTGAACTGTAAATAGAATTGTATTGTATGAAATATTTGTAGTGATCTAAAGTTTGTTTGAATATGGCCTGGTATGTTTGTTTCACAATCAACTGTAAATCAGTGTATATAGACTTTGTTTTATGAGAAGAAATTGTTTAAAGGCCATTTAATATGTTTAAGAACAGAACTGTACAAGAGAATTGCTTGAATGTTTGTAATTCCAAGTATTAATGCAAGTTACAATGTCTACAGGACAATTTTCTACAGTTTAAAATGATTTCTGTAAATAATTTTGTATTTAAGTATCTTTAATTTCCATTTCTGACCATTTTGTAATGATGTTAAGTGATTATGTATTATTTATGATTGTTTTTTAATATGTTTGAGTAATTGTTAATGTTCGAGAAATATCTCGCGGCAGTCTTTGAAGAATTCCAGAAATTTCGATAGAGCCTATATAAAGAAATAAGCAGAAGGACAGTTAGTTTAGTTTACAGTTAGTTGATACAGATTCATTTTGGAACTGCCAAAGATTACGTCAGTAGTACCTCTGGATATTGTACCTTTGCATGTAAACAATATCGCTGATGTTGTTTAAAAAATAAACAAAATCTTAAACTGAGTCTTATGGTTGATTATTTAATTAATTACTATATTAATTAAACCACCGAAGAACCTAACAACGTGAAAGCTGTTTGTTCACCAAAGCTGGAGGGTAGTTGCGAGATATTAATGCTTCTGAAATACTGTTTGAATAATCCATGAGAGACTGTTCGTTAGAGCATATGCAACTACCTAGAATGCCAAGACTCTAGGGGAGAGAACGTTTGGTATGGCATGGGTGGCAACTGTCGAATGGAGATACTGTTGAAGGTTGGTTGGTTTGATGTGGACTGAAGAGTTGAGATAGCCACTGGATTGGGACAAATCCACGTCCAGGAATGTGGCCTGGGTGTGGGAGTAGGAGTAGGACCAAGTGAATTTCAGGATGCTAAAGTTATTGAGATGGTTCAGGAAATTTAGCAGTTCATTTTCTCCATGTGTCCAAATCATAAATATGTTATCAATGAAACAAAGCCAAATGAGGGGTTTGAGAAGGACTTCCCCCAGAAATGTCTGTTCTAGACGGCCCATGAACAGATTAGCATAAGAGGGGGTCATACGGGTGCCCATGGCAGTTCCGCAGGTTTGTTGATAAATGTTGCCTTCGAAGGAGTAGTAGTTGTTATTAAGGACAAGGTGGGCTAATTTGATGAGGAAGGATGTCATAGGAAGGCTGTTGGGAGGGCGCTGGTCCAGAAAATGTTCCGTGGCCCTGAGGCCATGCTAGTGTGGAATGTACAGGATGTGTACAAGGATGTGACGTCAATGGTAACCAGTAATGAGTTGGAAGGAAGAGGGGTGGGTATGGTAGAAAGCTGGAAGAGAAAGTGTTGGGTGTCCTTTATATGAGCAGGGAGCTATTTAACTATGGGCAGTAGGTACTGGTCAACCAAAACAGAGATGCGCTCAGTTAGCGATCCGTAAGATGCAATGATAGGGTGTCCTTGGTTGCCAGGTTTATGGATTTTGGGCAAGAGATAAAGGATGGGTGTACGTGGATTTTGGAGAGTAAGAAGCGAAATAGATTGTGGGATGAGACCTTGGTGAGGTCCAGTAAAATGTACACATTCTTGTATTTTTTTGTTGACAGCAGGAGTTGGATCTTCCGATAGGTGGCAGTAAGTATTGGTGTCTGATAGCTGATGAAGAGCTTCAGCCACAGTTATTCCTGTTCATGACTACAGTGGTTGAGCCCTACTCAGCTGGAAGGATAATGAGATCTGAGTTGTTTTCTGGCACGGGTTTCAGCTGGGCTAAGATTACCGGTGTTTGCTAAAGACTTAAGGAAAGTGGGAGAAGCCAAAATGGTGGAAAGGAAATCCTCAAAAATTTGGAGGGGATGGTTCTGGGGAAGAGGCAGAAGTCAAGTGTGGATGACAGTTTGAATTTCTCTAGACTTGGTTCTAGGTTGTCCTGATACCCCTGTTCACTGCTATGAGTGGCAAAGTGATTCCACCAGTGGAGAATATTATATATATATATATTTTTCACGTTTAGTTTCAATTGTATTTTGTTCTTCCCACCGATCAGAGATTAGTTTGGATATTTATCTATGCTCGGGTATTAGCTCTGAATCACTGCCCCTCTACTTTTCCACTGTTTGAATTTACTCCCACCATATTCCCGACCGGCGGTCATTCTGTGAGGCAGTCTCCAGCTGCACTCACCTCTCATAATGTTCTCCCATTGACAAAGGGTTTATCCTGAAATTTTTTTTTATTATTTGTATTCGTGTATTTTCTGTGTGTTTGCGCTCCACATCCATCATCCAAAGGTAAGTGGTGGCTCATTTCCCTATCCTAATTCGATTCCTTTCCGCTACGTAATATATATGTATAATGGGGTTATTGGATGATTAGGAAATTTGCCACCGGAGTGTTAGCTCTATCGCAATTAAATTAATAAAAATGAAAAAAGAAAAGGCAAAGGGAGATAAAAATGCATGTACATCATATCTATCGCCAAGGGAATCTATTCTCATTTTGATGAACTGTATTCAGACAACAAGTTTTTAAATTATTTAAGAATGTCTAAATTGTCTTTCTTTGAATTATTGTCATTAATCAAGGTTGATATTACCAGCAAAGATACAAAAATGAGAAATGTTTCTTGCTTTGACCTTTTGTCTTTTCTACACTTTCACTTCGACTCATTTCCACAGCGATATTCTGTAGTTCACTGGACATATTGAACTACACAATTCGCGTACAATGCGAGGATAACAGCAAATGGACTGCTCAGCTGTGTAAGTGGCTGGCTGGGCCATCAGCTTCCTTCACGCATTGCCGACTCAGTCACCAGTGGAGTGGCCGGTTGCACGACCTGGCGGCCTAGTGTAATAGAGGCCTAAAAAGAGCTAGCTACATTACAATGCCTGTTAAGATGAAAATTTAGTTGGTAAGTATCGATTTCTATTAGCACTCATTTAGTTTGAACATTTAACCGTATATATTTTACCTATAGAATGTGTGTTTCTAGTTTATTTACTAAAAAATTAAACAGGTGCATCTCCCTTAAAGCAATCCTGCCGGCACCCATGTTTGTTTCATTATTTAAAAATAAAATCTGAAATGAAAGAACTTTTGGTTGTGGGACAATCAGTCCCAACCACAACAGGCCTTCTAACATCTTGGCTGTTGATGGCAAACTGAAAAGAGGAGAATGTGACCACAGATTTTCAAATCTAGACAATGGCTACTGGAAATTGAAGAATAAAAGACCATATTTAGTATCAAATTTTTATAGCAGTGAGGAAACTACTATTACACACAGTGGTGTAACTAGTAACAATACTGGTTGAGACCTGTGGCAGAAATCAACGAATAGGATCTCTCTCAGGCCGGATGGGCGACCTGGGCGGACCTTGGGCCGGAGGGCTCCACTGGTGCGTCATTGGCGCCACCTCTGGCAAGGCGCCCCATGGCATTTTGCCCATCCTGCCACCTTATTGTTATGCCACTGGTTACATGCAAAGAAAAAGATGTGTTGAAGTTGACAGTTTCATGCCCAAGAGTCATCAAGGACTGCAATACACGCATGGGTGAGGTTGATACTGCTGATCAGCTGATGGTTTTGGCCTGATATTTGATAAAACGTATGTATAAGATTACAGAATATCAGTTACACAGGGTATCAAGGCTATGAAGGATATTGGTAAGAAGAAAAGATCTACAGATATTTAACCAAGCCCTTGTTCATTCAAACTACACAAGTTAGACTATTCCACAGTAAGACATACAATTGGTAAACAGGTATACATTGGCCTTTATTAGTAAAAAAGATTGTTTTGCTGAATATCGTGAGGCAAACATTTCATACTAATATGAACATACTTGATTTCTATTGGTATTTCTGTACATTCTGTGATACACAAAGTCCCTGATGGTACAAATTATTACCAGTTTTGTAATTAGTACTTAAGGGTTCCAATAAAAATCCGGAAAAAAGTGTGTGTGTTTAATTTCAAGAACCTTCATATGAATAAATAACAAATTATTAATTTCCCTGTTTTTCCAATAGCCAGTAGGAAAGGGTTAAACACGTAAAAAAGAAAGAAATAAGGCAATCAATTAACTAATGAAGATAATTTGTGACATTTGGAAAACTAAAGAACTTCCATATGGCTGGTCCTCTGCACAGACCCATCCTAAAAAAAAAAAAGTGTAGATCAGTGCAGAGGAACAGCAGGATGAATCCAACGAGGTTTCAGGAAAGAACACTTAAGTGCCAAACAAACTGTGAACCTTAAATTTATTCTCTCCTACATGAAACAAAAAAGTAAGAAATTTGTAATCACCTTCGTAGATTTCAGATGGACTTACGATTCAATTCACCATACCACTCTTCTCAAATTCCTTAGTGCAGTTATCAAGCAGACAATTATTAACACACCCTCCAAAGTGAAATAAATAGGAGAGATTTCAGATGCTTTTTAAATTAAGACGGTAGTCTGTCAGAATATGGGCTCTTGCCTTACTTTTTAACTGTGTACTCGAGAAAGAAATTGGCGAGTGGTGGAAGGTGTTGAGAATGTGCTAAGATTTGGCTATAGAAATATTAATCTGACAGTTGAATGCTTGTCCTTTGAAGAAGACACTGAATTTTTTTTCTTATTCACTAGGCACAAGCACAGAATAAATAAATGAACTGAAGACACAAGTTGGACTCCAGACCTCCTCCGAAAAAACATCACTTCTAACAAATATTAAGTTAGTACTTAGAGTTAAAGAAACACAAGAAGAGAAAAATCAAATTAACAGAGAAATTTAAAATACCTTGGAGAGTGGGTCTATTCCAACGCCTACGAGAAAGAAGCTTTCACATAACGAATAAGAAAAATGGAAATGACATATCAACTAACCAAAAATGTCTACAAGAATAAATCTGTATCTAAGATATGACTTTACTGCATAGTAATATGACCGGAAGCTCTATATGCCACAAAATGCCTAGCTATGAATAGAAAAGGTCTGATCAAGGAATCGGAAATGAAAGAAATGCAGATGATAACAATCATGAACTCTACACATATAGAAAAGATCAGACACAATTCATAGGGGGAGAATAGTTTTCAAATGCCACTATGAATCCTCCAAGGCTGAACAATAAAATCTTTATTTAGGTAGGATCTTTATTTAGGAAGTGTCCATAAACCACTATGACTCGGTTCAGGGGGATGGGTAGAAAGATACACTGGACTACAAGGGAGGGGGGAGGCAGGGGAAATGTCCAAGTGGAGCTACATAGCTTTTCATACATTTTGCCACAGTTAAAATAGGTTACAGAATACAAAACACATGTGGGTATTTATTTCTGTAATATAATTATCTCAACCCTGTATTACTGATAGTGGGTATGAATTGAAATAATAGTAATCAGGTCACACGGGGACTGGCGCATTTAAACTAGCAGACAAGCAATGGCACATTACGAGATAAAAATCATTTGGTATGTGGTATCTAGAGAAAAATTTGCTTACATATGTAATACGGGATTTTTTATGCCAGCTAATTGAGATCGCCTGCATCTCACTAAATTGCCCATCAAGAAAATTATTCTAATGTTTCTGTCAAATGAATTTCGGCACATTTTTAATTAAAGTACTCGCTGGGTGTGAAATAGCACTGCAGAAAAACTTAACGAGGCTTATGGAAAACGCGTTTGGAATATAAAAAGTAGCAGCAATGGGCTATGGAAATCTTTTAAGCAAGACAAAGAATCATTCCCTGGTAATGTAGAAAGAAAGGTGACAGAACTGCGAGCATGTGCAATGGGAAGAAACTAGGGGAAGAAATGGAAGTTATGACCACGACAGACGATTTGGTAAACAGAGTTCAGACCTGAAGAGAACTGTATAATGATCATTTATCAAAGGGGTGGAATGGGAATAATTGATTGGAAGACTATATAGCATGGGAGGATTACTTTGGGGGGGGGGGGGGGGGAGGGGTGAAGCAGAGGTCAATGAGAGCTTATGATAGGTTTGAGAATACCTAGAATGTGATTATGCATGTTTCGCAAAGGTAATGAGGAAAGGAACTTTTGGTGTGGAAGGGGTGGCAACTGTTACGTTGCACATATCGTTGAAAATCTATATGCCTTATATGAACGGAGGTGTGTTGGTCATCTTTCTTTTGGGTAATGTCAACACTGAGAAACGCGATGTATGAGGGAGTATTGTAATAATCACCATTCACAATTCTACAGACCTTAGTACTATCTTCACATCAGTTTTTAGTTTTTCCTAATTTGATCTACTTATTAGCATTAAAAATTTAATTAAAATCAACGCTAATAGTCTGGTATCAAATATTTCTCTAGGCGAGTCTGTTCTGTCTTGTTAGGAATAAGATTTTCCAAGCAGTAATTTTGTGTATGTTTTATTTTGTACTCAATTCCTGCTCGTTATAGCTGTCACTTCCACAATGTAAAATTCCCCAGATCTGTGTTACATACACAGAGGCAATGAATTAAATGACTGATCCTACATATCTATTACAGTAGAACTCCAATTACACGAACTCCGATTATCCAAATAGCTTCTTTAATTAAGATTGCGAAAATGCTTCCCCTCTTTTATAAAAACCAACCCAAAGCTTGGACGACTGCAGCATTATTTACAGAGTGGTACAACAAAATTTTCATCCATGAAGTGAAAAAGCAACAAATATCTCTTGGAAAAGGAGGAAGTAAAGTGATTTTGATTGTTGGTAATGCACCAACTCATGCCAAAGAAGAAGTTTTGGAAAGAGGCAATGACCAGTTTAAAACAACCTTTTTACCGCCAAATGTCACAAGCTTATTGCAACCAATGGACCAGTCTGTAATCGAAGCCATGAAACGCCATTACAGAAGCTAATTTTAGGGAAACTTTTGGTGGAGGGCGTAGACGAAGAAAGAGTGTTGCCTAACCACAAAAAAATAAATTTGAAAGATTGCGCTTACATGATGGCGGAAACTTGGAGCTTGGTTAAGGCAGTCACATCAAGATGTGCGTGGAACAAGTTGAAAGGCATACCAACTGAAGAAGAGAAGGAAAAGAGGAAAAAGAAGTTCAAGAAAAAGAAAGGGAAGAGACAGGAGAAGATGTGGATGGACGTGCCAACTGAAGAATTCAGAAACATTCTTTTGAAAATTCGTGGATGTTCAGAAGTTAATGCTGAAGATATAGATTCGTCAGACCGTGGGTATCAAACTCTAAACGATGATGAACCTGTTGAAAGAGCAAAAGAAGAAGTATCAAGGAAGAAGTTGACCTTAATATCGAAGTTGAAGCAGACACGGAACCATCAGCTTGGAATGGAGCGTCAATCCGAGTGTAACCACAGGCAACTTCTCACTGTCAAGCCTTTGCGCGACTAGGCTGTCCGAAAACGGATGAGTAGTCAGTAGCTAACTTTGACTGAGATGTTAAACAATTAACTATTTACAGTGCAGTACGTACATACTGTACTAATGTACAGCACTTGTAAGTACGCTTAACATGTAAAAGGGTTTGCCTCTTCATTTAATTAATTAAAAGCTGTTTTTCTCCCATTTTCAATATACATCCAATAATTAATTAAAATAGACCGTTTTTTCGGGAAAAAATCTAATTATTCAAATTTCTGATTATCCGAATGGGGTCCGGTCCCAACTGATTTGGATAATGGAGTTCTACTGTACTGCAAATACTTTGACATTTAAAAACAAGGGGAATTATGGATGGCTGAAGGCCCTAGAAGTATTTCACATTTTCCGTGCTGGACGATTATTCACAAGCTACAAAGTTTCACAGGGAAGGCACAGGTTTGTTTTATTATTGTAATCTCTCTCCAAACCTACAATATTCAAGATATTAGCAACATTCAAATTGTAAAAGTCATTTTGGGCTTTATTATTATTTAAGAATGATATAATAAATGTTAGAGAGATTGGCAGAATGGAAAGTTGTGGTCACGCAACGTATAAGCAAGCAAAGTTGTTGACCTGTTCAGGAATGCTGAATAACATGTCGGCAATACCACACTGTGATGCAAAACAGAGCCACAGTGGGCTCTGCACAACCAATAATTCATTCTATCCACTGCAGCCAGCTTAGGAGTGAACTGCTAGCTTAAAGCTTAACCACCCTGCTTCAGACGTCGTAACGATCTTAAGTTGCATCCAGTATTAGTAGAATGGCTAAGTTGAGCTTCCGCAGCCGTAGCTGACTTTTGTGTGCAATTTGAATTGTGCTAGATTTTGTTGTTATCTTTGAATATTTCCTGTTTTAGGTAGTGATCCAGTCAATTGAGCTTCAGCAGCTGTAGCAGCAGTAGCCAGCTTTTATGAGTGATTCGAATTGTGCTAGTTTTAGTCGTTATCTTTGAATATTTCATGTTTAGGTAGTGATCCAGTCAGTTGAACTTTAGCAGCCGTAGTAGCAGTCTATGATTTTTGTGATTTATTTGTTTGTGGCTCCGTTTTTGGTTGTTTCAGGGACATGGTTTGTGCAATGTGTTACAGTAGGCGTCAGGCTCTCAAAGAACTTCGTAGTACGATGGCATCTCTTCAGGCACAGGTGTGGAGCATCTTAGATGAGGAGCAGCAGTGCATCGAAGAATTACCGGAGGCTAATGATGTAGAAACGGCAGGTAAGGATTGTCTGGTATCTGTTGCAGGGAACGTCTGGCAGCGTGTGGATAGGAGAAAGGCATCAAAATTCCAAAGTAACCGATGGGAAAATGATATCTTGCCCCCTAAGTAATTAGTTTTCAGTTTTGCAGGAGGTTGAAGATCTTAGTGCGAATGGCCCACAAGCACAGCAGGGAAGATTTACTCGCAGACACCGAGTGATGCCAGGGAAAGGTTTACTTATCACTGGAAGTTCCAACATCCGACGTCTGGAGAAACCCCTACGAGGCCTAGCTGAGAATAATGGTGCAGACCCTCATACCAACGTTCATTCTGTTTGTCTTCCAGGAACAACCGTGCCACGTGTTATGAAGGCCATTCCAAAAGTGATTAGAGAATCGAACTGCCACGAGTTAAAGGTAGCTGTGCACGTCGGTACTAACGACTCGTGTCATGTTTCTGTTTCAGACATAGTGAAATCTATGGACAAGTTGGGCCACAAAGCGTATGAATCAGTGCGTGAGAATTTGTTAACGTTGCATTTTTCCATTTGTAGTGCCGTGCTGCGCATCGATTGTGGGGAAGCCGTATGGTGGAAGAATTATAATTTGAATTGTAGTTTACAGGAGCTGTGTTGCCAAAACAACTGGGACTTTGTCGACCTTTGACCGATAATAGCTGCCAGCTGGGACGCATTTGACAGGTCGGGCATCCACTACACACCAAGAATGGCGACTAAGGTGGCTGCTAAAATTTGTGAACCATCTTGATGTGACTTATTTTTTTAGGAACACCGTGAGGTTCGAGAATTCCTCAGTCCAACGAAGAAGACATGTCACTAACATAGATATTTGTTCTGGAAGTGATGGCGCAAATAAATCAAAATTTACAGTTCCAAATACTTCACCCGTTTCCTTTCGGAATGCAAATAGAAAAAAGTTAGACTCTTCAGATACCTATATTAAGCCGCTAAGGATAATGATCCTTAATTGTCAGAGTATTAGAGGGAAAGTAGCAGATTTCCACTCTACAGTTGCAACTAATGATGTCGATATAATACTAGGAACAAAGAGCTGGTTGACGTCAGAGGTAGAATCTAGCGAAGTATTTACTCCTCAATTCAATGTTTTTCGGAAAGACAGAACTACCTCAATGGAGTGTTCATGGCAGTTAATAAAACAGTCAATTGCTCCATAGTAAATGAAATGGAAAATTTTTGCGAGTTAATATGGGTGAAGGTAAAAAATGGCAGAAGTGTAAACTTCATAACAGGATCATTTTACCAACTTCCGGATTCTGGATTAGATAATGCGGAGTATTTTAGACAGTCACTTAATAGTATTTCTCAAAAGTTTCAGGGACATACATTGATCATGGGAGGCAATTTTAATATACCATCAGTTAACTGGGACACATTTACGTTCAAGTCATGCGGAAGAGATAGGTTAATAACCGAAATGTTCTTAGAATCATTCGCGGAAAATTCTCTTGAACAGATGGTCGAAGAGCCAACGCGGAGCGTCAAAGATTCCTTGTCCATTTTGGATCTTTTTCTTACAAACAATCCGGATATTGTACACAGTTTGTATAGAAGACGGTATAAGTGATCACAAGGCGGTTGTGGTAACTTTAAAATCTAGGCTGAATGTGAAGCATGATAAAGACAAACTCGTATATTGTTTCAATAAGGCAAACGATGCACTTATGGTCGATCATTTGACGGAAAATTTTGAAACGTACACGCTAAATACAAATGTTAAGGAACTTTGGTTTAATTTTTAAAAAATAATATGGACCCGCTTAAATCAATTTGTTCCCAAGAAGTTCATTAAGGTTAGTAAGAACTTCCCGCGGTTCAATAGGGAAGTGAAAAGTTTGCTCAGGAGGCAAAGGCGTTTACATGCCACGGTAAAGAAATCGGGGAACTCGTCTAATTGCACTAAATTAGTTCAGTTGCGAGTGGAAATGCGTAAGGCAATGCGTGATGCATTTAAAGAATTCCAAATCAGAAATTTATCCGAAGATCTGATTACTAATCCAAAAAAGTTCTAGTCATATGTCAAATTAATAAGAGGCTCTCGTAAAGTCATGCCGTCGCTGATTAAGGAAAAAGGGGAATTATCAGAAACTAGCGTAGGGAAAGCAGAAATTTTGAATAATGTATTTAAAAAAATTCACGACAGAAAAAACTGAGGAGATTCAGATATTTAACAATCGTAGGAACAAAAATTATGAATGATCTCGTTCTTGATGTCGAGGGAATAACTAAACTGCTTATGAATGTAAATCCTAATAAGGCTTACGGAACAGACGGTATTACTGCAAGATTCTACTCAAGGTACGCAAAGGAAATTGCGCCATATTTGATGAAATTATATACCACCTCCTTGGATCTAGGAAAAATACTAGCCGAATGGAAGACTGCCATCGTAGGTCCAGTGTTTAAAAATGTGAATGTTAATGATCCTCAAAATTATAGGCCGATCTCATTAACCTCAATATTTTGCAGGATTTTAGAACACATCTATTCAAATGTCATGCAGTTTTTGGATGAAGGTGAGCTTTTAAACCCAAATAAACATGGATTCAGAAAAGGCCGATGCTGTGAACACAACTTGCTCTTTTAATTATAGATGAGCAATCCCAGGTTGATTTAGTTCTATTAGACTTTAAAAAATCTTTTGACACTGTGCCTCACACTAAGTTACTTAGGAAACTTCGTGGTTACGGCATATCTAGACAAATATGCGACTGGGTTGCAGACTTTCTGAAGGGCAGAACACAGTGTGTAGTTCTCGGCGGTGAGCGTTAATCACTTACTGAAGTGAGGTCCAGGGTTCCTCAGGAAAGCGTGATAGGGTCTCTGTTGTTTCTCATATACATTAATGATTTGGGCGACATAATAAGGGGGATGAAAAGATTATTTGCCGATGATGCTATTATTTATCGTGAAATCACAACCCAGGACGACTGCGCTTTGTTACAAGACAATATTATGAAAATAATTGTGGGGTTGTAAAGACTGTCAGTTGGAGTTAGACACTAAAAAGTGCCAAGTGTCCTTAGAATGGTGGATTCCGCTAAATACCTAGGGGAACAATTCGTAATAATTTGTTGTGGAATGAGCATATCGAGAATGTAATTGGGAAAGCAAATCGTATGTTTCGATTTCTAGGTCATAATTTAAAACAATGCACTCCAGAAGGTAAATCGATTGCATACAACTAACTAGTGCGGCCTCACTTAGAATATTGTTGCTCTGTATGGGGTCCCCATCAAAAGGGACTAATGGAGGCATTAGAGATGGTCCAAAGAAGAGCCGCCAGATTTGTGACAGTTATATATAGTTGGAGGGAAAGCGTAAGTGCAATGTTGAAGGAGTTAGCTTGGGAAGACCTGTAGCACCGAAGGCGTTGCTCTCGATAGAAGCTAATTGAAAAATTCACAACCGACGTATTTTGGAATGACAGTAAACAAATATTGCTACCAGCAACAATTATATCTTGGAATGACCGCTAAGATAAGAGAAATCAGGGCCAGAACCCGATTCATTTCTGTACTCATTTATTCCACGAGCGATTAGGGAGTGGAATAGAAAGGATTTACCGGGCGACTAAACATAAAATCTGACAGGATTAGCTTTCAATAAAGTACTCCGGCCATCCTGATCTGGGTTTTCCATGGTTTCCCCAGATCATTCCAGGCGAATGCTGGAATGGTTCCTCACAATAGCCCATGGGTGCCTCCTGCCATATCCCGTATATCCCTTCCAAACCATTACCTTCCTGGATAGGTGCAATACACACTCCGCCACACACTTTTAGTGAATCGCGGAGTAATAGTTATAGAAATGGCATTCAATTAATATCTTCTATGCTCATAGTAGCAATCCAGTAGAACAAGTGTGGACTCTACTTCTTGGTATCATCGACAAATGTACTATCGCCAGCTTGATTCCATTAAACTGTTCATCCACACTTTGTGTTGATTATTTCAATACTGAGTTTTTCTTCAGTCAAAGGGTGGTGTCAAAGAATCCTGATTAAATTAACTAGTTAGTCTGCAAGAAGTCAAGACGGTATCTGGAAGGAGAGCAGAAGAGGAGATAAACGCGAAGGTCAGTCACGTATAAAGCCACATTCCCATTTAATGGTCGAAATGCCAACGCAGTCACCTAACCACAATGCCAGACCATTACAGTGGTGTCAGAAGTTGGATACGATCACTGGACCCTAATAGGGAAAATCTACACAAAAAAAAAAAAAAATGTGGTTTTTAGAAGTAAATGTAGATGTTATGACACAAGAGCAGGTGCGGCTTAGCTAGCGGTAGATGCAGGGAAAGGCGGAGAGCTAGACAACTGGGAAGAACCAGCAGAGGCTGTGGAAGCAGGGGGTCGCCGGTTCGAGATGTTGGAGAAACAGGTGCGGCATTTGGCGGGCCAGCACACGGCGACCTTGGGTGAGGCAATTCAATGCAGCCACACGGCGGGCTTCCGGCTGTGGTCAGCAGTTCTACACAACGCAGATAACACGTGCAACCAGTCCGTAACAGCCAGCAAAATGTCTCAACAGTTCTCATCATGGCACAGCTTTCCAACAGAAAAGGTAAGCTTGGAATCTTGTCCTTGTTTACAATTTTGGGGGAGTGTAACTAAAAAAAATTTTCTCCCTCGATATCTAAACAATATAGATAAATGAGGTATCATATTAAAGACTAAGGTCTCCGCCATGGTAACATTATATTATAAGACAGTAATTTTTTGAAATTCGACCCTTAAAGGGCAAAAAAGGCAATTTTTCTAAAATGCATTTTTTGTGTTTTGAGCCATTTATCTCCCTGGATATCTAAACAAAATCTATATATGAAGTAGGAGTATGAAGAGTAATGACTCAGCTTTGGTGACATCATACATAAAGAATTTTTTTTTTGGAATTTAACCCTTAATGGGAAAAAGTATAAATAGTTCAACAACTCATTTTTGTGTCACGAGCCATTTATCTCCATTAACATCTAACCGAAATAGATAAATGTGGTATCATTCTAAAAATTAAGGTTTCCACTGTGGTAACATCACATTTTAAGAAATGAATTTTTCTTAATTGAACTCTTAAAAGGCATAAATATCAGTATTTCTAAAATGTGTGTGTGTCTCGAGTCATTTATTTCCCTTGATAATTAAACAAAATTGATAAACAAGGTATCATTTTAAAGATTGAGGTCTTTGTAAGGTCTTAGGTTCCATTACACCACATTTTAAGAAAGAAATTTTTCAAAATTCTAACCTTAGCCGGCAAAAGTATTAATATTTCTACAACGCATTTTTCTATCAGGAGCTATTTATTTCCCTTGATACCTAACCGAAATTAATAAATGAGGTATTGTTTTAAATATTGAATTATCCTCTTTGGTTGCATATTTTAAGAAAAAAACTTTCTCCAAATTAAGCCCTTAAGGGGCAAAGATATCATAATTTCTAGACATCATTTTAAAGACCAAGGTGGCCACTTTGGGCACACCGTATTTCATAAAAGAAATTTTTTGGAATTCAATCCTTAATGGGCAAAAGTATCAATATTATTTCTGCAGTGTGTTCTTTTTTTATTATTATTACAAGCCATTTATCTTCTTCGATATCTAGCCAAAATCGATAAATATCATATAGTTTTAAAGATTTAGGTAAAATCATAAATTAAGAAAGAATTTTTTGGAATTTGGTGCTTAAAATGATAGTGTGTATGAGAAAGTTCAGAGCCAAGTCCCTAGATTACAGCAATAGATATCACAGAGATGTCAACTTTTTTTATTCATTAAGTTGCTTTTCGGATATTTTTTTCTGTTATGGAAACACTTTCGTTTTGATATACAATTCCAATGTAAACATTTTATTCGCACAGCAACAAATATGAGATTTTGATATGTTGTATGCATTTTGTTCAGGTTGGTTGTATTCTGTATGAAATGCTCTCGGGTGACTAGCCAAGTCAAGAATGCGTTGTCACATGACATTTCAGCAACTAAATTCATTGTCGCCTCGTCAATAAGACTGAATTCTGCATATTATTGTGTATGAACTTTTAAATCACAACTGTCAGTGAAGAGTAGATTTGTTTAAACAATGCCATTCATTCAAAAGTGCAGTAATAATTTCGTTGAGTAATTGTTCCAAATTGAGTTTATAATTATTTTCATCATCTGTTCATGGCATATCAGTGTTCGTAATTTGTTTCGTGGTAGGTGTAAATTTAAATTGTTAAAATGGAATGCAGTATGAAGTATCACTGCCGAAGTAAAAACCGCCAAAATGGGTCGTAATACGGCGAAACTTTTGGTAGAATTGTGTATGGAGTTTGATGAAATAACAAGTTATTGAAGTATATAGAGTTATGATGAAATAGTGAGATTTAAGTGATATGATTGATTAATGGAGGTTATATCTCTATGTTGCAACGTTTATGGGGAATAAGTGTTGTGAAGAAATAAAGTAGCTACAATGATATGATGATTAATGAGAAGTAAGAATAGTGAGAGATAAGAATATAGTAAGTAAAGACATGAGCCACATCAATCAGTTGATGTCGGTCACATGGTCTCCAAAACACTTGAAATGTTGACAGTGGCATATGGTGAATCTACTTTGAGTAAAAAAAATGTTTAGTGGTACAAGCACTTCCAAGATGGCCAAGAAGATATTAATGATGAGCCTCATTAATAGAGATAATGGATTTAAGTTAAGTAAGGCATGGAGCCCAGAGCAATCCAGAAAATGACACTGCAGCAAGACTTCGGAAAAGCACGCCAGCAATCAATGGTACCTGCCAGCAGCTAATAACTTCTGCCAATAGAAAAGCTTCCTGCTAGTGACCAACATTTCCAGTCACTAGCCATTGGCTGACCAGAAAAAGGACGACAGAGTGTTTGATCGATGGACTAACTCTGCTAGTTACCAGAGAAAAATTTATTCATTTTAAATGCCGAGAAGACCTCCAGTGTTATAAAGCAAATATAGACCACTTAAGACTCAAGAGCATATGTCCCCCTTCTCAGATCGGAGGGTGTAAGGGAAAACCAGCGACACGAAATGGTGAATGGTGTACAAATAAAGGGAATCATGGGAGAGGCCTTCCTCCAGAAGGGACAATAATGGATACTCTAAAGGAAGGGAAGGAGTTGAAAATGCGGCATAAAATACAAGTGGTTCCAGCAAGAATGGATACCCCGTAGACAGTAAAATCGGGAGAGATTGGCTGAAGAAGTAGAAGGCCGTAATAGATAATGTGAAGGTGGTAATGTGCATACAGGGGTATACAATTAAAATGAAAAAACAACAAGTGGTAGTGAGCAGGAGCCAGGAAGGAATTATGGGAATAGCCCAACCATAAGAGTTGTGCAGAATACGCATAGGAGCACAGCAAGAGAAAGTGGTGGAATTTGAAGTAGTTGATGGACTACCGGAAAATTAGGAGGCAGCTGTGATGAAGCAGGAACTGACGGCAGGAGTGTTGATCCCGGAGGCGTCGGTAGCCGTAAGGCAGGAGAAATGTCACCTGATGGTTCCGAATGTTACCGGAAGTAATGATGATTCATCCGAAGGTTATGGAGATGGTATAAGTTGAACAGAAGAAAGAGAAAAGTGCACACGGTGATGGAGAAGAGACATGCAGACACAGGAAAGAATAAAATGGGTTCCTGGGAGGCTTGAGTATGGTGCACTTCGTAGAACAGGAGAAACATGCTGTGAAAGAGTTGTGTGGCGTAACGTGATGTACTCCATTTGGAAGCAGATGTGTTGCCATTTGCGGGGACAGTGGAGCAAGAGAAAAGAATAAAGCCGGACGCAGAAGAGAAGATAATAAATAATATCCTATAGCCAGGAGAAGGACCTGAAGTATTTTGCCATTGTATGCGTTTTTTTATTATTATTATTTACAGCTTTACGCCTCGTCAACGGCTAAGATCATTACAGGCAGGATGGGACTATGAACAAGGAGCGGAAAGGAATTCAGCCATGGCCTTTTTGAAAGAAGCATCCCGACATTACATTCGCCTGGAGCGATTTGGGGAAACCATGGAAAACCCAAATCTGGATGCCCGGACGGGGATTCAAACCCGCGTCCTCCCGAATGCGAGGCCAGAACGTTAATCGTTCACCCACCACGCTTGGTTTATTATTATTTACAGCTTTACGCCTCGTCAACGGCTAAGATCATTAGAGGCAGGATGGGACTATGGACAAGGAAGGGGAAGGAATTCATCCATGGCCTTTTTGAAAGAAGTATCCCGACATTCGCCTGGAGTGATTTGGGGAAACCATGGAAAACCCAAATCTGGATGCCCGGACGGGGATTCAAACCCACGTCATCCCGAATGCGAGGCCAGAACGTTAATCGTTCACCCACCACGCTTGGTTTGCCATTGTGGATGATTCCGAAGAAACAGGAGGGAACACATGGGAAGAAAAAAAGGAGAATTGTCATAGACTACAGGAAGATGAACGAGATCACAATAGTATGTTCTCATTGCCATTGATAGCGGATATACTAGATCGGTTGAGAAATGCATGGCATTTTTTGACCCTGGATTTAGCAAAGGGGTATCACTAGATCAAACTAGCAGAAGCTGATAGGCAGAAGACAGCCTTTAGTACGCCAACTGGTCATTACCATTATATGCGTTAGCCTATGGGATTGACCGACACACCCGCTATGTTACAACAAATGATGCAAATCGTGTTAATGGGACTCGAGGAAAAGGCAATGAATGACCTACCTCAATGATGTCAGTGTTCAGAGCTACATGGGAAGAGCATATGGAAAGTGTGGAGGAATTGTCTGTAAAGCTACGAGAGCACAAATTGAGGTCACAGCCACAAAAATGTAACCTGCTACAACCGGAGGTAGCATATCTGGGACAAGTTTTGATGGGTAAAGGAGTGAAACCAGATCCGAACAAAGTTAAAGCAGTGTGGGAGTTGCCAAGGCCAACCTGTAAAGCAGTTAAGAGGATTCCCGGGTCTCGCAAGTTATTACAAAAGGTTTATTCAAGATTTCAGAACAATTATATGACTTGTTGGAAAAAAAAAAAGGTAAGCACATGAGTGGGGAACAAAGGAGGGAGCTTCTTGCATGCTGAAAGGGGCATTATGCAGAATCCCAATGCTTCATTATGCTGATTATAAAAAAATGGTCTGCATTACGGTAGGCGGCAGTGATTATGCAATCGGGTCTGTTCTAAATTAGTGGAAGGAGGAGATGTGCCGAATGTGCTGACCAAGGTGGAAACGTCATATTCAGCCATTGAGAGACAGAAACGTTGATGGGGAGGTTAACCATCACATTCTGTCTCAACTATGACCATGAATATTTTAGTTTTAGCTCTGCAAAAGTAACTTGATTGTCACTTAGCTTGTTTATGACCCCAAATTAAGAAAGGTAGTAAAACTAAAAGTCTCAAGTCTATTGATGGTAGATATACAATATATTCTTGAAGATTTTTGTAAAGACACACACTAAAATGGCATCAGACTAATTTTCTGAAGATAAACTTGCAAATTACCGATTCTAGCCAGACCAAACCACAAAGTTCAATTAACTTTTTTGTGAATGCAAGTAAAAGTTCAACACATTTTTCAACGACCGACACTTTGGTTATACCAACGCACCACATGGCATAAAGTACTGCTTCAAAATTGCATACTAATGTTCTAACTGAATTTGAAATACTAAGCGAGCCTACATCGTGCAAAAATTAACACGTCACAGACCGTCGTTTTGCTCACACTGTATCTTGCCGACTGTGGGAGCTACATCATGCCAACACGGTAGCACCGTAATGCTCGAAACAAAACTTGCTGCCAACTGTGAGAGCGGAGTGAGGACGTGGAAAAATATGGGCTAACATTTATCGAATCAAGTGGGAACGCCGGACTTCCTGGTCTCTCACGAGAATATGCTTGTCAGCTTGCATCAAATATTTTGAACTTTGCAACTAAAATAACGATCACTCTGAAATATTGAAAATAGTAAATTTTATAAAAGCGTCGATTTTTAACTTTATGAAAAAATTATTTACTGCTATACCCCAAAACCCATTAATAACTTTTGTAATTTTGCAATTACTTAACTGAAATAAATTTTATTTTACTCCTAAAGAGTTACTCTTTCATTTACTATCAAGCAAAACATGTTTACTATTTCCAAAAGCTGAAATAAAATTTGTAATCCAAAACCTCAATCTAACTAATTAATAATTTCAGAAGTTATTGAAGCTTTCGATCTGAAAGTAGCTTTAAACAATTCTAAACAAATTTAAAGTCTAACTACCTTCAATTTATTATTAACTTTTCTATAAACTCCTCCAGGTAAATGCTTGAGACTAATCCAACAGAAAATACTATCTCAAAACTGTGAATACCCGATTTCTCGCTTGAATTTCATAGTAAACGACTTTCAAAAAATGATATGCAATATTATCCAATATTATATGCAATATTATCCTTGGTTCTGAGAACAAATTTTGTTACACAGTTACAAAATTTATAAGATACCTGACAACATGTTGGAAATTTGGTGGTCAGTTAAGCAATATCAACCCGTGAATATGGAAGGGAATTCTGCATTCATACGGACCATAAACCTCTACAGTGGTTAGCATCAATCAAGACTCCATCCTCACAATTAATGAAGTTTAGATTATAGTTGGAATCATATACCGGCCAGGAAAATAGAATCAGGTGGCGGATGCATTATCACGCATACGGCAAACAGAGGCAGAACAAGGTGTGGAAAGAAACCGAGGGGATGCGGAAATCAGGGCAGGCTGTGAGGACGCCATGGACACAGAGCTTGACAACACAAGCGAAGATGCCAGTTGGCTGAATAAGGAGAAGGAATTTTATATGAAGTACATAATGTGGAAATTGGCAGGCACAAGGGAAGCCTGAGAACTTTTGAAAAGATTAAACAGCAATTAGGCCCGTTTACAAGTATGCGCCAAACTGCCGGTCTGGAACGGCGCTCCGGACTGCCGCGCCGGAGCGTGAGGTTGGACCGTCGCTCCTGGAGCGTGCGACGAAAAATGGTCAACACTCCAGTCGCGCGCGCCAGGACTGCGGGTTAGAGCGTATGCGCCAAAAATGACCGTTGTCCCGTGGCGCGTGGACTTTCCGCAGTTGGAAAGTTTTGTAGACGGTCCAGCTTGCAACATTTGGTTTTCAGGTCGTTGTTTTTGTTAGTTGTGCTTTTGTTTATAAGTGTATTTAAAATATCCTCCAAAGAAATGACATAAACTGAGCAATATGAGCTGCTTTACAATTATTATTTTTTTTTTTTTGTACAGAAAGAATTAAATGTTTAGTGAGAGCAACGGGAAAATAAATGACCCGGATGATATTAAAAATTGTCTACGACAGTTCCATATGTAACTACATTTTAATAATAAGAATATTTCATTAAATTGCAATGGAGCGCACGCTCCTGTGGCAATTTCCCTACACACCCAGCTTCCCCCTTTCCTGCACCCACCTACATTTGCCCTCTACAAATTTTAACTTTAAATTCTTTCAACGTTTTTGGTAAATTGTTCATCATTTCCCTTTGTAGCTTATTCCAATACCTGACACCCTTACCTAAAAAGGTGAAGTTAAAGTTAGTATCTCCACAAATATCAAAACAGGACACAGTCATGAGGAAGATCATAACTGCAGAGTAATGTTTGCCTCCTACTCTTCGTGTTTTGGTAACTGAAATATCCCTCCAAGATTTGAAATTGCTTGCATTTATTTTTCTCAGTTCTTTTCAAATGGCCGCCGAGTTTCTTGAATCCTTTCAGTGACGAAATCTTTGTTTTCACTTTCACATACATTGACCCTGCTGAATTCTACTAACTAATCATATTTACAATTTTTTTAAATTTTTATATTTGTAGTCATTTGATTTTTTTAACCTTCCACAAACATAGAAAATTCAAGCTCTATAAATCCTTCCAAATTATCTCTTGACCACATTTCTCAAGATTGAGATTTTTATCTGTTAAAGCAGGGTAAAGTTAAATAATGTCACCCAGAAATTCGAACCAACAACGAACTTGTACTGACGCATCAAGACTGCAGACCGACAATGCACGTGTAAACACGAGGCCCTGTTAGACCTGCGCGCCAGATGTGCGCATTCGGAGCGCGCGCCAGGCCTCTCTGACCACCGAGCATTTACACGTAAAGGATTGATCCGCGCGCCTGGAGCATACGCTCCAAAACCGCCGGAAAAACCGTGCGTGTAAACGGGCCTATTGACACGACATCCCCAACTATACAAAAAGATGCAAACAGTGAAGTAAACAAGAGGATGCAGAATACAGAATAGGATATAAAAATTTAGAATTGCGAGGGACGAAGAATTGGTTCACTACGGTTCATGTGAAGCAAGTAAAACGGTACTTCTAACGAGAGCGAGAAATTTGTTGATGTCAGTAAAATGAGCAGGCAGTGAGAGACAAGTACTTAGTGTGCAGACGGGCATCAGGCATTGTCTTAGGTCAGTAACAATGACTAATGCATTACGCAAATGTAAAGAATACAGTGAGACATTATGATTGCTTATGGCAGCAGAGATGCAAGTTCGAGGGAGATGCTACAGAAAGAAATATGGAATCCCATTTAATACATGCAGAGGATGGTATAGTATATATTTAAAATCAAGGAGGGAATACATGGAAGATCAGCGGTAAAAAGAAGAAATAAGCTGTCAAGTGCCAAGGAAAATGAAAGTTGATGTGTTGTGAACAAATCAGTGTTATATTGTAGCAGTCTGAAGTCTAAAAGTGTTCACTATTAATTATGAAAGGAAGCAGATAGCAGACATTGTATTTGCTGATAAGAGAAGATTATGATTAAGGAAAACATATCACACAATGTTGATGCAGAAGAGTTTTAATATTTTGTATATGGAAATATGACTATTACAGAAGATGGTCAAATAAGTGATTCAGAAGGACAACAGTAGTGGTGGTCAGGAGAAAGGATATTGCAGCTGACGCAGGTACTCAAATTAAGGCAGCAGAATTGACCAGTCAGTAGAAGGAAGTTGGTTACAGAACATGGAACACTGCGTAAGGAATGGTACGAGTGTGTCGACAGGAAGCTGGAGGTGTACATCACAGGGGGGCAGAGGATGGCCTTGAACTATTAGCATGACGTCAGCTGGGAGCCGAGCTGATGTACAACATAACAGCATGCACTAGCAAGTGAACACATGCATGATGGCCACCGAGAACATCCGTGCCAAGAAGATGCGCATTTTTGCAACATCAAACATACACTACGGCATTGTAGACACAGTACAAGTCGAATCAATGCATGTAAAACATAAGAAAGGAAAAAAATTGTATGGGGAAAATACATAAAGTAACTTTGAATTGTAAGTAAGGAAATAGGGATAGAACTAGGTTGAAGATAGAGGGGAATAGTCTTTACCCCCAAATTAGGAGGTGTAGTGGACCAAGGTTTTATAGCGATTTATTGGGAGTCATAGGATTTTTACAGAGAATTATAGAGAGCTGGGTCAGTTGCGACAGATACTGTAAACAAATGAGCCAGAGAGAATGTATAAACTTGCAAAGCCAAGCCACTCGGCAGTTTAAAGCAAGGAAACGACGTAATCAGGCCAGAATGAACGCATCAAGGAACCAGGTGATTGGATAGTCGTAATCCCCTTCTGGGAAAATGTAGTGGAGAGAGATGAACAAAACTCAGGAACAACTGACAGAGAGTTCTCCTAGTTCGCAGAGGTCACAATCAGTCGGCGAGCAAAGTGCCTACTGGGCGTTGAAGAAGAGGTGGCGGCTATAAGCACTGCCAATGGTGACAGACTTCACTGAACAGCATAGGGAGCATCCATAAACCTCGTAGCTCCATTTGGGCCTCCTGTAAACCCCCCCCCCCCCAACGTGGCTTTTGTCTCTACCCCCTCCCCCACATAGTATGCAGCCTTTTCTACCTACTGATTCCAGAAGAAATTTTTTACTGTTTTCTATTGTCAAACTATTTAAATTACATATGGAGATAATTGACAGAAATAAATATTTACATGCTGTTGTGTGTTCTGTACCTCATGTTAACTGTGACAAATATTATAAATGAAAAGCTCCATGGCTTTAGCGACTTTTTCGCAAAAAAAGAGCGCAAGAGGTGAAGAGGTCATGTTGAAGCTATTAAACCAAATTTCAACAAGTTAGTACCAATTTCACGTTTCGAAAGTGGTGCAGTCTCTGCATATATTACAACCATTTTCATTAGTGAGAAAACAATTAACCTACAGCTAATATACAACTGGCTACAATGTGTCAGAACCCATCTCAAATTGCCATTACCCACAAATTGGATAGAAAAAACTACTTTGGCATCTTCCAAAAAAAAAAAAAAAAAAAATACATTCCTTGGCATCATGTATGCATTCCACTGCTACCAAAATGAAAAGGCATTCTGTGTGTACCCATATCATCTGAAGGCTTTACAGCAAATAATTTCCACATAGTAAAAGATCAGTTTAATTTTAAAAATTGGGGTAGAACAAAGAAGAAGTAATTGGGAGTTTATTTTGGTAGCAATTGAAAGCAGACGCCACACTGATAAACATTTTTTTCTTGTGTGAACGAAGGTTTTCCCGGGATTTTGCTGAAATGTGATGTAGTCCATCCGGCGGAGAACACATGAAGATTAAATTTAATAGTTTTTCATCTTGGGTGAACTGTCCACAAACAAAAGCAACAGATGTAATTTTTTGTTGGCACTATTTAGTGGCACACGGTGTTATTCACAGCCAATAGTTGCTTGTGACATAACAGACAATAGCTTGTTAGCCGAGAGTTTTATTTATTAATTAGCATATTCCAGTTAGTAATCGTTTACTAAGTGATAAAATTGGATTAGAAAGGCAATTGATTTAATGAAGAGTAATGAATTTAGATTAGAGACACTATTTAATGAGAAAACCTAGAGAAATTATTCTTAAGTTTGTTAATATTCTACCCATTCATTTTATAAATGATACAGTTTTTCCATATTTCCTCACGTAGTTTAAATTGCTGTTATTCGCGATTTGTTTGCCTTTAGGTTGTCATTCAGCCTGGTCTGTTGTTATACTGACATGCAAATAGAGCATCTGCAATATCGTGTTGTATGGTTATGTTACATGTTACAGCTACCACTACTTTCAGCTACACAGATGACGACGATGTAAAAACTTAGTCCAATGTTGTTTATGACATCCCACTGTTGCCGTATATGACAGATATACTGCACAAGCAGCTAAAAATGCTATAGAGGGATCTGTGCAGAAAATAGTTTTTCTATGTGGGGTCAAAACAAAAAACTACATTTATATGATAAAAATGAAGGATATGTATCACCATGTTGAATCAATAGAGAGTGTTTTCGCAGTATATAAATACCGCATTTCAATGGCTTTCACAAAAAATTTCAAGTGATCCAGGCCACATTTCAAACTAACCACAACCGCAAGGGGAAAAAAGAAAAAAAAAATGTTATTATGAACCCTTTACCGATAATGTTGCTACACTATCACAATCTATAAATCATAAAACCTTTTGGTTTAATTCTAGATGATAATACCACTAATGTTGAAAACTATTATTAGTAACCATAAATAATTATGGATATATTAAATTTAGTTTTTTCCCACCCAAGAAAATCCGCAAGTGCAGGTAATGTCTGACATTTTTAACTGCAATGAGTATTGAATATGTCACACCCAGAAACAACGTCATAAGTAACAGCAGCAATGTATGTTTACATCATTGATGTCTGTGACACGGAAAGTAATGGTATCGTGATCTAGAATTAACCCTGTGTTTCTGTAGTCCAGGCTGCAATATTGGTATACACATATATTGGCGCAGTTGATCCGGACTCCTCAAAGGTGTTTTTTCTTTTTTCCATTTATGTTGTAATGCAACCTGGACCACCGTAATAGCGACAAATAAGAAATGAAAATATGGCATCCACAATATCATGTGGCATAGTTATTGTTTCCTGTGGTCCAGGCTGCATTACGACATAAACGCTGAGGAATTTATCACTGGAGCAATAGGGTAAAATTAGGCCAAAATATAAAAAGTATTATCAGTGCTGGACCAATAGTGGGAAATGAATGCTCTGATATGGAATTTCGGTTTAATTCTAGATGGGGATACCGCTGCCTCGCGACTGTTAACATGACGTCACGTTCACGTACAGTCATCATTTATTATTGTATTGTGCCCTCGCTACGCTCGGTCACAATAATTTAAAGCTATACACTATCAACATAAACTGATATCCCGAAGGTAGATCAGAGGCAGGCGGCCGCTGGTAAGCGGCCGCAGATGTCCGATAACACAACCGGATGTTCAATGTTTCAGATCAAGCTCGCATTTCAATAATAAATTATCTACTGTTAACTTCGACAAGTAATAACACTTATTTTACGCAGATGACTGTATGTGAACGTTACGTCACGTTAACAGTCGCGAGGCAGCAGTATCCCCATCTAGAATTAAACTGGAATTTCTCGCAATTGACTTATGCAATTAAAAGAAGAAAAAAGGATTTTCGCATTAAATAGTGTGTAACGAGTTAAAAAAAGTACTTTCACATGAAATGTTTTACAATAAGTTAAAATATATATTTAAATGTTGTGGATAATGGGTTCTACGAAATGTATTCGTGTTTAGTTGATTACTGCGCAACCATTAAAACAATGGCACTGAAGTGTCATGACCAATCTCAAGCGAAGATTAGCCATGAAGAGGACTGTATGCCACTAAATACCAAATTTACTTCTGCTGCCTTTGTTTGTGGACATGTCACCAAAAACAAAAAAATATGTTTCTAGGTGTAATGCCCACTTTCCATTGTTACCAGAATGAACTCCCGATTTAGTGGTTCTTGTTTCTACCCACCCAAAAAAAAAGCTACTTTGGGAACAAAATCATACTAGCTATTAAGTTTGCATTAGTAATTTAAAATTTAGGGCCTACATAATATTCCCACAAACTTAAAATGACAATGATACATAAAAATTTAGCCTGTATAAGTGGAAAAGCTATAAAATTGTAATCTTACATTTTCCAGAATATACTAATTCTAAAAAACTTATACACCACACAACACTTCTACAAGAATCCAGGAAAACACTAGACTCCATCATTTATACAGAAAACTGGTGCAAACGACTATCGCTCAGTCTTTACATAATGTTACAAATATACATTAAAAAAAAAAATCAAAGGAAGCTGAAATTCAAACATTTATGTAAAAAAAGTTTTGAATTGGCACTAATAAAACCATGTATTTCTTTACCACGCTAGTTAATATTAACTTTAAAATGGTCCAATTTGAATTCATTGCACTGGTGTTAATTCTTCAGTAAATAATTCTCTACTCACCACCACAATTCATTGCATCAGTTAAAATGGGGTCTACAGGACTATATAATACCCATGGAACTGCTATAGATCACATAAGATATTGATGTCTTAATAATGGATTAGTCAATAGTGAAACTTTTTAGTTGTAACAGGTAATTAGGTTGTAATACACTCCAGACCAGTATCATTCCACTAGAACTACTTTCTGAAGTGTTGTGCTACTTTGGAAAGCAGTCCTAGTGCTACCATGCTGGTCCAATACTCATTGGAAATATATCTTGTAATTGACCACATTATTAGCAATTATCTCATGTGGTGTTACTAGATCTGCTAGTACTATAAACTCTAACAGACCCGTAAATTATTAAGCACTTGCCTCGGTAAATTTGATGGAATGAGTAACCAAAACTACTTAGGCTACTACACAGAGAAAAAATAAATAAATGTAACATTACCTTCTTTACCACAATTCTCCATCCTTCTCTTTTGCTGGAACTTCAATTATACGTGGCTTGTCAATTATTCTAGCACTTCGGTTTCCCTTCTCTACTATCCCAATTATCCAAGCTTGATATCCCTCTTGCTTTTCAATATCCTTGCAATATGCAGCTGCCTGCTCTCTGGGCAAACAAATCAGTAAACCACCCGATGTTTCTGGAGAATGCCCTTGAAGGAGTTGAAACATGTTTCCGCAAGCCTTAGCAACAGCTGCCATTTTAGCAATAACTGGTAAATTGTGTATAACAAATGACACCTCATTCTTCTGATGTCTAGCCAAATTCTGGGCATGTCCCAACAATCCAAAGCCTGTTACATCAGTAGCCCCATGAGCATTATATTTGTGCATCAGTCGAGCAGCAATTCGATTCAACCTAGCCATAGAATCCATTGATCTCTGGTATGCTTTACGTACATCATCTTCAGACACAACAAGCTTTATACGATTCCATCTTTCTGGCTGCTCCAACCACTGGTGAGCATTAACCGCAACTTGGGTACCAAGTGGCTTTGTAAGCACAAGAACATCACCTACAACAGCATTATCAGGAACAATGTATTCATTTGGCTGACAGACTGTAGAAGCCACTCCTCCAATAGTACACCATGGATTAACTACAGTCTGACCACCAGTAACTGTAGTTCCTGCTTCCCAAGCTGAATCTTTAAAGCCTCTCATTATGAGTGGAATTACAACATCCCGCTCCTTCTCCGTCATTTTAGTTGAGACTCCAAGTAACATCAACATATTATCACACTCTGTTACTCCCATTGCATATAGATCACTAAGAACATTAGCTGAGGCAATCTTACCCATCATATACGGATCATCTACTAACGGATAGAAGAAGTCGGTAGTTTGTACAAGACACAATCCTCCATGTCGCAGTGGCGTTACGGAGGAATCCATACCAATTCCAATTCGAGGAATATGCATATGCATGAAGTGAGCATGCTCATCCTGTGCGTTATTATCGTCTTGCTGAAGCCCCTCAAGTAGTTTCCAAAGAACTTCTTGAGGAGCTTTACACCCTCATCCTTTCAGATCAGCAAAACGTGTCAGACGGAAGGAAGCGTCCAACTCATGCGCAACAGGATCAAAAGGCCTCCTCAGTGCAAATGCATTTGGATTATTTCCTAATTCCAACTGCGCAACAGATAATGCGTCTTGTGATACTGCGGTACCTTGAAGCTCAGCCATACCGATACGGAAAGACGAAAACTTTGAGAAAATGATAACCACCCACACTTAACTGCTTCACCCTCACTGCTCCCAACCTCTCAACAGCTTACAAAATGGCGACGTGATGGCGTTCTATTGTTCGCAGCGCTTCGTCGGCGGGATTGGTAGGACGCTTTCCATTAGCATCTATGATCGCAATTAAAGTTTGGCAACGATATTATTTTTTCAAATCTTTAATTTAATTTTAAAGTGTCCAATCGATTCAAAAAACTTTCCGAAGTTATAATTCGCTATTCAAAGTCATCAAAAGATTTTTTTGTTTAGTTACAATCATGAAGTTTTACTGAATAAAGGAAAAAAATAATAACAACCTATTAATAAATTGATTTTTTCCCTCTGATGAGCTTAGATTTAAGACACGCTGTTATTTATTGAAAATCTGTTGTGTTTAGAGGATTTTACACTTCATTTGAAAGCAAATTATGCTGTTGTGTTGAAATGTAGTATCTGTCGTTTGTTTTCAAGTTCTGTGTTCCAGCAGTGCTGTGTTCCAGCAGTGATACCAAAGTGAGGACATTACCTAATTAATGTTTGAAATATTTTGTCTTTGGTGTTAAATTATCACCGATGCATAGATATATTAAACTGTGTATTATCCATGGTATTATCTCCTTTATTGACGTTTCGTTATGAAAAAATGCGTCATTGCGGAAGAGGCTGTGTTTGGAAGATATGTTCTATTGGTTAATTCTGTTTTTTTTTTTTTTTTATAAATGCATTTACAGCAAGGTTCCGAAATTTGAGCGGATTACAAAATATATTGCGTGGTTTACCAAAATGAAAACTTGTTTAGATTTTGTCATAGAAAACGAATTTTGGCTGTCTGGATTTTAAAGTTTTTGGTAAGAGATGAATAATCAGAAACCTTCAAGAGGTTTCAAAAATTTTGTTCATTTTGGTGATTACTCCAATTTTCAAAGGTAAGAACCCTAAACAAAAAAAAAAAAAAAAAAAAAAAAACAGACATATGACTTCCTGATGTATTATTTCCGAAATAATTTGTTTAATTGTAATGATTTCCTTGCTCATTTGCTTGCAATTTACAAACTTTTATGTTTAATTTTTTCATTATTATTATTTCAGGTGAATTGTTCGACATTTCCCTCTGAAATTTATTCCAATCTCTGACTCCCTTACCCACAGAAGAAAATTTGGATTAAACATAGATCGCTATACACCTGTACCAATTTTCCGCTACACGAAAAATAACACAGCTATGAAAGAATTGTCCGATGTCTTTAACGAAATTTTTCTTAAGGTCCAGGCTGCATTTCTATCTAACCACAATCCCGAGGAAGAAAACTAAATACTTAAGGTTGCTATGATAGCTGTATCAAGATCTAGAATTAACCCAAAAATTCTTAACTGAAGAAATACAATAGATAATCAAATTGGATTTATAAAATATCAAAAAAAAGAATAAAAGTTTGGATCTATCGGAGATCGCAATTACTGCTACAACATTACTTGCCATGAACTACAGAATATCATAATAGTGTGCTAGTCAATCACAAGACACATTATTTACAAGTATGAATTAGGTTGTAATACACACTAGACCAGCATGACACCCCTATAACTACTAAAAAAAAATATTTCTAATGTCATCTTGTGTTTAACTACTGCAATATTATGACACCAAATTCCTCGTGGAATCATGATCTCCAGGAAAAATTTTGGCTCAGTTATGGCCCTTTGAAAACTAGCTAATTCCATACATTTTGAAAATCATTCAGTACTTAATATGGGCAGCATTATCATAACTGTAGTGCTGCAGTTTGATGATTGATTCAAAAATTAAGAGTAAATTTTGTTGTCGTATTGCTTAGTTCTTGAGATATATGTGAAAAATTAGTTACAGGTGCAGTTCCTTGTGCCATTGGTGAAGTTTTACTTCTGCTACAGGGCCATAGGCAGTTCTATCATTACCGTGGTGCCACATTATGATAATGAATTCTTTTAGAACTTGACAAAACAAAAATAATGAATAACATTTTTTGATATCTCGCTTGGTTTTCAAGATATAGCATGTTAAAAATCAGTTATAGGTATAGTTCCTTGTGCTTTTGGTGATTTTTCTTCTGGAACCAGGTCAAATTTCAACCTAGCAACAACCACTAGGAAGAAAATAAAACACCTATAGTCCATTTCCACTGTGTAGACATAGTGGTTTTGGCAAAAAAAAAAAAAAAAAAAAAAAAAAAAAAAAAAAAAAACCCTGGTCCAGGCTGAATCTCACCCACCTCACTTTTATGATACAATATCTTGAGAAGCAAGTGAGATATATAAAAAAAAATATTCTTTACTTTCTATTTCTCTCGAGTTAAGAATCCATCATCAAATTACGGTGACACGGTTATCGTAGAATCCCTGACCCTTATTTCAAACTAACTGCAACCACTAGGAAGAAAACAAAAAAGCACATTGTGTGTAGTACGGTGTGATAATGGCGAATTTTGTGTTCTGGTCCAGGCTTCATTTCAGCCTAACCACCTTCAAGATGGTATATCTTGACAACTAAGTGAGATATCAAATCATTTTATTCTTCACTTTCAATTTGTCTCATTGAGTTACATAAGAAACTACCATCAAATTTGGCGAAATTTTTCTTCCGGCCCATGCTACATTTCAACGTAACCATCTCACTTTTCTGATATGATATCTTAAGGATTAAGTGGGATATCAAACAAATTTATCCCGCTTTGGATTTGTCTCATTGAGTTAGATAAAAATCCATCATTGAATTGTGGCACCACAGTTATAGTAAAATCCCCATTAATGTGTTTAATTGTATATAAATAGAAAACTAATTATTATTTAGTAAATACACCAATACAACTGTTGTTGGATATTCTTTATTTTTCGGTCGCGTTTCGCCTCTCATCGAGGTATCTTCAGCGTACAATGTTTTATTTACATTTTGAGGTGTGGTAGTTGGTCTTCTGTGTCCTCAACCTTCAGTTTTAAACTGAAGGTTGATAATGACGTGCGTGCTTCAAAGTTGACTACCAGTGGAGGCATAAGAACCACACTATATCAAACTGTATAACTAAATACAATAGTGGAAACAGCATGCTGGTTGAGGTTACAGAAGACCAACTACCACACCTCAAAATGTAAATAAAACATTGTACGCTGAAGATACCTCGACAAGAGGCAAAACGCGTCCGAAAAATAAAGAATATCCAACAACAGTTGTATTGGCGTATTTACTAAATAATAATTAGTTTAACAAGCAACTGTGGAAGAAATGGCCTGCAATAATCACATAAATAGAAAACTGTTAGTGTTAGAGAGTTGAAATTACTTTCATTTTGAGGTTATGGAAATGGACTTTAACATAGGATACATTAATTAAGCACAAATTAATTAAAAAAATATACAGTGGTAATGGAGAAAATTGTGATAATTTTGTAATTTTAATAAATTTTTCCTCATACAAAAAGAAGTTGGATCATTTTGTTAACAATGGCAATTTATACCCCTCAGAATAGGCCTACCGGTACTCATAAATTTATTTCTAGCCATCATGTGTAGTGGGTGAACGTAAATGCTCTGGCATCGCATTTAGGAGGACACTGGTTCGAATCCCCATCCAGGCATCCAGATTTGGGTTTCTCATGGTTTCCATAATTCACTCCAGGCGAATGCTGGGATGCTTCCTTTAAAAAGGCTATGGACGAATTCCTTCCCATTCCATGCCCCCATCCTTTCTCATCTCTAATGATCTTGACATCGACAAGGCGTAAAGCAATAAGTAAAAAAAAAAAAAATATTTCTGGCTCATTGTGAATATAATTCATAAAACGGCTTGCTAAAATATCCTGAAATGCCAAAACTCCTCACTTTTGGGGGCCATAACTGAAAAATCTCATTGTTTAAAAAATCAGGTGAAATAATGTTCTAATGGCTTGTAATCGTTTTTTATGGCTGTATACCTCATCGGCATGGAGGTAATTAGAGGTGGGAGATGACTGGAGGTAAAGAATGAGTATAAATTTGGCTATGACATTTTTGAAGGAACCATCCTGGCATTCACCTGGAGTGATCATCGGAAAACCGTTAAAAGGCCAAACCTAATAGCTTAGAGCCAGATTGGTAGATTTTTGCTTTCCACAGTGACTACAATCTTCAAAAAATATATATATAATTATTCAGTATGTAAAAGTGTAAATTTAGTGCATTTTTCCTGAAGTAAATGTAATAAACTTTAAATTTGCTTTCACAGTTAAAACACAGAAAACTTTCTTGATTTTCGTTTCGAAACAGTGGACAGGTTGATTTATATAACAAATTTTAATACTGTGTAAAAATACAGATATTAAACATTTACAGAATATTGTATTATTCAAATGGTTTTGTTACTGCTTTTATATTAATGTAAGGTTTTTTTTTCTATAATTTGACTTCCTTTAGAATATTCATACAATTGATACTTGCTTTTGAAGTGGCTTGCAGCACTATCTGAAATGTAAATTACTTCTTTGAAAATTTTGAATGGGCATATATTTTATATTTTGTTTCTCCAAGAACACACGGAGCAGACGTATTCTGTTTAATCTTATCCAAAACAACAACAAAACTTTTCTTTGTTGTCTAAAATAGGCAGTACAGTAAACAGTGGCTCATGCAAGTCCTAATTCACCATGACTGGCCACAGCTGAACCACACCATGTGGAAATGGATGTGCTAGTTGGGAAAGGCATTATTTCTTTCTTGGGGATTGTTCCTGTGGACACCTTTATTGGCATGGTTTCACTATGGATGTCTTACATGTAATTAGAAGGGGCATGGGTACTTTCAGAGTTGTGGGCTAAAGCCGTAATGGAGCCCACTTCCAGTGATAATCGGTTCAGGACTGTGCTTTACTTAGGAATAAAAGTAGGTTATCAAAGGGATACTGACTATTGGTCCATGATGGAACTCTGCTAAGAAACTAGATGTTGTTGAAACAATAACAGACAGGCACAATTGCGAAGGTTAATGCTAAAAATATTGGACTTCTGGAATAATCAACGAGACTGCAGCTGCCTACCATACTGGAAGAATGAATGATGAAGATGAGGTTCTTAGTTAGAAACTAAATTCATTTTCAGAGGTCATAGGTGAGTGTAAAATGATCATTATTGGTGAGGATTTAAATTTACGGAGGTATCAACTGGTTAGGAAATAACTTAAGGGAATAGAAATTTACAAATAACTTAGTAAGGGAAAATGGCTTTATACAAGTGGTAGAGCGGAACACAAGGGGACGAAACACATTACATTTGATACCAAGCTTAACGGGACAGGTGGTCGGAAAAGGTATCAAAATTGTGTACTTGTTGGAGAGAATGATGGGGGGATGTACGAAAGAAGTAAACGAATTGGGTTATAAAACTTTGGTCATACCATTGCTCGAATATGGTAGTGTAGTATGGGACCCACATTTTGAGTATCAAATACAGGAGTTGGAGAGGGTGCAAAAAAGGGATGCTAGATTTGTTTCAGGAAATTATCGCAGAACGTAATCAGTAACAGATATGATAAAAGAGCTAGAATGGGATTCATTGCAAGACAGGAGGAGGGTGAAGAGTGTGCAAGGCGTATATTGGTGATGAGGCATGGAAAGATATTGGTGTAGGTATGAAAAATACTGCATGGAAGGGAAAAGATGACATTGACCACAAGTTGTTACTCGATTTCAGGCACAAGGGTGTGGGAAGATTCTGTTTTTTAGGTAAGGGTGTCAGGTATTGGAATAAGTTACCAAGGGAAATGATGAATAATTTACAAAAAACGTTGAAAGAATTTAAAGATAAAATTTTTAAAGGACAAATGTAGGTGGGTGCAGGAAAGGGGGAAGATGGGTGTGTAGGGAAATTGCCACCGGAACATATGCTCCATTGCAATTTAATTAAATATCGTCATATATATTATTTCATTAAGGTATTTTTTTGTCACAAGCCTGTATCTTCCTTCATACTTAACCGAAATCAATGATTGAGGTGTCATTTTAAAGCTTATGGTCTCCACTTTGATCACATCATATTTTAAGAAAGAAGGTTATCGGAATTCGACCCTTAAGGGCAAAAATGTCAATATGTCCAAAATGCTGTTTTCTGTATTACAGGTCATTTATCTCCCTGGATACCTATCTGAAATCGTTTAATGAAGTATCATTGTAAAGATTAAGATCTCCGCCTTTGTGACGTCATATACTAAGACAAGAATTTTTCAGAATTCGACCCTTAAAGGACAAAAGTATCAATATTTTTGCAATGCGTTCCTGAGCCATTTATCTCACTTCATATTTAACCGATATAGATAAATGAAGTATCATATTAAAGACTAAGGTCTCCGCCATTATATTTTAAGAAAAGAATTATTCGTAATTCGATCCTTAAAGGGCAAAAATGTCAATTTTTCTAAAATGCGTGTTTTGTGCCTCAAGCCATTTATCTCCCTGGATATCTAACCAAAATCGATAAATGAAGTAAGATTATGAGAAGTATTGTCTCAGCTTTGTGACATCAAAATTTAGGAAAGAATGTTTTTGGAATTCAACCCTTAAAGGGGAAAAGTATAAATTTTTCTACAACGCATTTTTGTGTCACGAGCCATTTATCTCCCTTGATTTCTAACCGATACATATAAATGAAAATCATATTAAAGACTAAGGTCTCCGCCATGGTAACATTATATTTTAAGAAAGGAATTTTTCGTAATTCGACTCTCAAAGGGCAAAAATGTCAATTTTTCTAAAATGCATTTTTTGTGTCTCGAGCCATTTATCTCCATGGATATCTAACGAAAATAGATAAATGAAGTAGGATTATGAGGTGTAATGTCTCAGCTTTGGTGACATAATATTTTATGAAAGAATGTTTTTGGAATTCAATCATTAAAGAGAAAAAAACCATAAATTTTTCTATAACGCAGTTTTGTGTCATGATCCATTTATCTCCCTTGATACCTAACCGATACAGATAAATGAGGTATCATATTAATGACTAAGGTATCTGGCTTGGTAACATTATATTTTAAGAAAGGAATATTTCGTAATTCGATCCTTAAAGGGCAAAAATTTCAATTTTTCTAAAATGCATTTTATGTGTCTCAATGGATATCTAACCAAAATCGATAAATCAAGTAAAATTATGAGGAGTAAGCTTTGGTGACATCATATTTTAAGAAAGAAGTTTTTTGGAATTCATCTCTTAAAAAGAAAAAGTATAAATGGTTCTACAGCCCATTTTTGTATCACGAGCTATTTATCTCCCTTGATATCTAACCGATATAGATAATGAGGTATCATAGTAAAGACTAAGGTCTCCGCCGTGGTAATATTATATTTTACAAAAGGAATTATTCTTAATTCGACCCTTAAAGGGCAAAAATGTCAATTTTTCTAAAATTCGTTTTTTGTGTCTCGAGCCATTTATCTCCATGGATATCTAACCAAAATCGATAAATGAAGTAGGATTTTGAGGATTAATGTCTCAGCTTTATGACATCATATTTTAAGAAAAAATGTTTTTGGAATTCAACCCTTAAAGGGAAAAAGTATAAATTTTTCTTCAACGCATTTTTGTGTCGCTAGCCAGTTATCTCCATTAATATCTAACCGAAATAGATAAATGTGGTATCATTCTAAAAATTAAGGTTTCCGCTGTGGTAACACTACATTTTAGAATTGAATTTTTCTGAATTGAACTCTTAAAGGGCATAAATATCAGTATTTCTAAAATGCCTTTTTTGTGTCTCGAGCCATTTATCTCCCTTGATAATTAAACAAAATGATAAACAAGGTATCATTTTAAAGATTGAAGTTTTAGTAAGGTCTTAGGTTCTGTTGAACCACATTTTAAGAAATAAATTTTTCAAAATTCTAACCCTAGAGGGCAAAAGTATTAATATTTCTACAACGCATTTTTCTGTCACTAGCTACTTATTTCCCTTGATACCCAACCGAAATTAATAAATGAGATATCGTTTTAAATATTAGTTTATCCGCTTTGGTTACATCATATTTAAAGAAAAAACTTTGTCCAAATTCATTCAACCCTTGAGGGGCAAGAATATCATCATTTCAAGAGCTTCTTTTTAATTTATATATATATATATTATATTTTACCTAGCTTGATAACTAACTGAAATCGATAAACGAGGTATCATTTTAAAGACCAAGGTGGCTTCTTTGGTCACACCATATTTTATAAAACTAATCTTTTTGAATTTGACTCTTAAAGGGCAAAAGTATCAATAATATTTCTGCAGCGTGGTTTAATTTTTTTTTCCTTTTTTTTTTTACAAGCCATTTATTTTCTTCGGTACCTAGTTGTAATAGATAAATATCATATCGTTTTAAAGATTAAGGTCGCCAGTTAGGTAAAATCATAAATTAAGAAATAATTTTTCGGAATTTGGTGCTTAAAGTGGTAGCGTGTATGAGAAAGTTCAGAGCCAAGTTCTTATATTGCAGCAGCAGATATCACACGGATGTCAATAAACTTTTTTTATTCAATAAGTATCTTTTCAGATATTTTTTTCTGTTATGGAAACACTTTCGTCTTGCTATACAATTACAATATAAATATTTTATTCACACAACAATACATATCACAGAGATGTTAATATGCTGTATGCATTTTGTTCAGGTTGGTTATATTTTTTAAGGTCAGTGACAGTTTGTCGTAAATACAGAGTGTTTTAAATTTTCCTAACTGTTTCATAATATGTTGTAAGTATTTTGATGCGTACCTATTGCACTAAAAAAATAAACATTTGCCACAAAAGTAAGGTACTACTTTTCATTATATTACAAGCATTCAACCTCGCTATTCATCGCATTTTCTTTGTGAAATTTATGCACGGGACGTCTAGTTATTATTATTATTGGATATCTTCCTAATAAATCCAGATAAAATCCTTGTGGAAGTGTCAAGGAAGAGAAGGAATGAGTGATCATGAAGAATTCAGTAAGCCAGTGGCCAAAATTGAAGGGGAAAATAGGGATATTATAAAAAGACACAAATTTCAGAACTCGAGAAGTATTTCAGGGAAAGGTTCAGCAAATGGAAGGATGGCACTAGTACACTGGAGACAAAGTGACAAGAGTAGAAGGAGATAAAAATAATGACGAAATATTTATTCCAAACAGAAAATAAAGAGAATTGTAGAAATTCTATAATATGGAGTTGATGACGTTAAAGAAATTGATGAGAGGATAAAGCAACAAAGTTAAGAGACAGTAAGGGATACTTAAAACCAAACAAGAAATTTATAATAGCAAAGAAGAGGACTAAAGATGAATTTATGAGGTATATTACTGGTACAGTGGACCGCTTACGGGTGCACCTAGTAATTTCTAAGGCTGTGTTAGAAATCTAAGTGTAAAGGAAGGTATTCAGACAGTAATAGGTAATGATGGCAAAAAAGTTACTGAGGATTTGAAAAAAATGCAATTATATTAAGTGACTGATTTAGTGAGACCATTAGGGATTACGAATCAGGAATGGGAGGATGTAAATCAGAGACTGAGCTGATCTCTACAATTATAAATTAACTAACAAATGACTAAAAAAAAATTAAGTTCTCTGAGGATTTCATGTATGATCTAAGAAAGCTAAAAAAAAAGTATAATAAGACTGGTATAAATACTATTACTATGGATCTCTTAAAGATAACAGGAAGGGAAAATGTGCCTTATCTTGGAATGTTGTTTAAATTGAGTCCTCAAAGTTGCTGTTTACCAGAGGACTGCAAAAGTGCGTAGTTGTACCAGTCCATGATGGAAGGGTGACAGATAGGGTAAAAATTTAGAGTCCAATTGGTTTGACATCAATGGTAGATATATTAAAGAGAGATTGAAATGCAACCACATCAGAAATGTTTGCGAGGAACTAAGTGGTTTTTCATGTTAATCTCAATTGGTCATATTATTATTTAATTTTAATTGTGATGGTAGTCACCTAATTACCCCTCTTTATGCAAAATATTTCAGATGGATAACCCAAATTGATAGCATGGCAATAGATCTTTCAAAAATGATGGTAAATAAGTAAAAAACTATTGAGTTGGATTTTCTGGTTAGAATAATTCCTGAAAGGTAGAAACTAAAAAGTTAAGGTAGGAAATATAATATCAAAAGAAGTAGAAATGAAAATGGGAGTGCCACAGGGTAAGGCTAACATAATAAGACCATTGCTATTCGTTATTCTAATGAATGATTGTATCAATGGTTAACTGTTAGATGACATCTAATATATAAAAATGAATGTTTTGTTCCTCTTCTAAGCTTTCCTATACCATTAATCTAATTACTGCCCACACACATGTGAAAGTTTCTGGCAAAAAAAAAAAAAAAAGTATGCTCCCCCTAGACACTTCTAGGTATTTTCAAATTTACTCTATACAAACCTGCAGATTTTTTCCACTTTTGATGGAATTTTTCACATGTATACTATAAAATGAATAGAAAATACTGCCTATATCTGATTTGTTAAAATCCAACTGCTCTTTCCCCTCCCTCCCTTTGTATGTTCTTTATACAAAAATGCGGATTTATCAGATTTTGATGGAACATTGCGTACACTAACCAATAGAAAAATACTGTTTACGCTTCTTTTACAATAAACAAACCCTTCTTATCATTTCCCCTCTGTCTTTAATTTTTACGTACATTGTTCATACAAACCCATAGTTTTTATCCAATTTTACTAGTATTTGGTGTATGTATACTTAAAGAGAAAGCTGTCTGGTAGCTAGGTGGTTAAGGTGCTTACTTCCAAAAGTTTTTGTCTATAGATACGGGTTCAAACCGCATGAGGAGCAGGAATTTTTAAGAGTTGTATTTGATCATATGAGCTACACCAGGATATTTTGTGGTTTGGATCCCTTGTTAAACTATAGGCCCAGAGGAAAGGACCTGGCCATCCTGCCTGACATGATACATGATGGGTTAGTACACTTCCTTTGTGAGGTCTTGTGCCATTATATAATTTTGCCGAAACAAAATTTCATAATTGTATAACTGGCGATTCAATTTTTAGCTTTAGATTATGCAAAGGCATACTGGGGGCACTTAATGAATTTAAAAAATCTGTCGGAAAATTCACACTTTCATCTTGATCCACAGTAGTGTCTATTGATTTATATATTTTTTCTTCCTCTGGTATGATATTTTATATCTGCTCATTTATTCGTTGCACTACATCATTCTTTGTAACTAAAACCGTTCACCCACATAACTATTCTTTATTCATGTAGTTTTTTTTCTATAAATGGATACACTTTTTCGATAAATTTTTCATTTGTGTCTAAAACGTTCTGTTAAAATAAATTTACCAGAGTCAGGATCGAGTGAATAGGTACCATATCAGATTTTCAAAAGATTTTCAGCAAATGCTTGTCCTCTCGGATCTCCAGTAATTTCTGAACGTTTTAATTAAGAAACTGTTCTTCAACAAGGGCCCCAGTGCAAAAAAAAATTATTTTTGTGCCCTCAGGCCAGAGTTGCACTTGGGGGCCCCCTTAGTGTAGGGGCCCCGATGCACTGCACCGCCTAGCCCCATAGTAGCTATGCCCCTGTACATTGACCATTCCCAGATTTAGAGACACACACACATCTAATTCTAAATATATAACATTTTCAACCACCATGTTTCCCACACACCCAAAGCTACCGACACGCAACCTCAATGGCACATGACGCGAGATTTCATGCTACTACTACACACAAACACCCGTGGTCAGAGCAAGGAAGCTGTGGCTGCAAGCTAAAATATAGAAACACACACATCTTAGTCGAAATGCCACTCTCAACCACCACATCTCTCTCACCCCCACAGCTACCACCATGTAACCACCATAGTGCACGATGGTAGCTCAGAGGCTAACCCCATGGTCTGCGCTAGGTAGTTTTTTTCTGTGGAGTGAAATATAGGGACACACACTTCTTTGGTCGAAATATTAAAGTGCCCCAGGTCGATCACTTTCAACCACCATATCTCCCCTCCCCCCCCCATAGTAATTGACATTTAACCTCCGTAGTGCATGATGGAAGACCTGTTGCTATTACCACACAAATGCCAATTATCTGTGCTATGGTGTTCAGGCAGCAAAGTAAAATATAGGGACACTAATGTCATTGGTCAAAATATGAAAATATCCTTGATTGGAAATTTTCAAACTCCATATCTCCCACACCCCCACAACTACCGAAATTCAGCCAGCTTTATGATCGATGCTACTACCACACACAGACAGCAGTGATCTGCGCTTGAGAGTTTTGGCTGAAAAATTATACAACGGGACACATACGTCTTTGGTAGAAATATGGAAAAAGTGGCGCAGGTCGACCATTTTCAACCACCATATCTCCCATAGCAACCGTCATCTAACCGTAATAGTGCACGATAGGGGACACGATACTACTACTACCACACTCTAACACCAATGGTCTATATGTAGTTGTGTTAGCAAAGTGACATATACGGAGACACGTGTCTTCGGTCAAAATACAAAAATATCCTTGATCGGCACTTCAACCAACATATCTCCCACACTTACTGAAATTCGGCCAACGTTGTGATCCTTGGGTGACTCTATGCTACTACACCACTGATCTGCGCTAGATAGTTTTCGCTGAAAAGTGATATACCGGGACACATATGTCTTTGGTCGAAATTTGAAAGTGGCGCAGGAAGACCATTTTCAACCACCATATCTCCCTCCCTCTCCCCCATAGCTACCGACATTTAACCACCGTAGTGCATGATGGAAGACCTGTTGTTATTACCACACTCTAACGCCAGTCATCTGCGGTATGTAGTTCAGGCAGCAAATTAAAATATACGGCACTAATGTCTTTGGTCGAAACACAAAAATATCCTTCATCGGCTATTTTCAAACCCCATATCTCCCACACTCCCACAACTACCAAAATTCAGCCAACGTTGTGCTACTACCACACACAAACAGCAGTGATCTGCGTTAGAGAGTTTTGGCTGAAAAAGTTACAACGGGACACATACTTTGTTGGTAGAAATATGAAAGTGGCGCAGGTCGAACACTTTGAACCACCATATCTCCCACTCCCCTTTAACTACCGACATCTAACCATAATAGTGCACGATACTACTATCACACACAAACACCAATGGTCTATGCCATGTAGTTGTGGTACCAAAGTGACATATACAGAGGCACATGACTTTGGTTGAAATACGAAAACATCTTTGATCGGCTATTTTCGAACAGCATATCTCCCACACCCCCACAGCTACCGAAATTTGGCCAATGTTGTGATCGATGGGCAACTCTGTGCTACTACCACACACAAACACCAGTTGTAGTATATTGAGGGATTTTAGCTATAGAATATTGTAAATTTTTACTCTGAATAATTTTTCTCAAGTTACAGCTGTGTAACTTAATTCCACCCTACGCAGCAGAGCTCAAGGCTAACAGATGCTCTTCCCGTGGGAAGCTAACTCCCCACCATGGTAATTCAAAAAAGCCCTTAGTAAGACGCTTTAAGAAAATGGGACTAATTTCATGTGACTCCCCCCACCACTTTTCTACGCCCGAGAGCACAGTGTGAATCCAACGCTCGAGGCAGTTTTTCGCCTAGCCGCAGGATAGACCATGTCGCTAGACGGCATGAAGAATTCACTAGGTAAAGGCTAATGCATAATGCCCTTTTGCTGGCTTAGAAAGAATATTCCGAGTGACGGATTTTGTTAGTAAGGATTTTGATTCGTGAGAGATATTTTTGTGCAGTATTTTCAGTTTTATCCAGTGTATGTTCATGTGCTTATTTTCATTGAAGTTATTAAAGTCACTCCATTCTTTCAATTACATGTTTCACTTGTATCACTGATTCCTGCTCATTACCAGCACTAAGTAAGGGTAGACCGTAATTTCTCTGATCCTATAGTCACATATCTTCGGTAAAACTGATCGGGCAGTGGTTGATCAGAGGCGAACCAAACCTGTTTGTGGTGAATCACTGCTCGTTCACTACAGGCGTATTGAATGGTGTCAGATTCTTGGGTTAATTACGTAAAATCAGTGATCAATGATAGCAGAAATATTGGGAAAGTATTTTCCTATCAGTACGGCATTGAGACATAATTTCTCTTTGGCTGTAAAAAAAAACATTTCTTATGTGTAGCAACCGCAGAGGGTAAATGCAAAGCCAGAAACAGTACGTAGAAGTTAGTATAGCCAAGTAATTTTCGACGCTTCGAGAGCACAAGTTGGAACCGAAACCAAACATTGCAAGCAGAAAAGAGGAAACTACGAAGGGGTTCGCGATCCACCGGAGAGAGGGCGGCACGGACCGACTCCCAGCAGCCAGCGCAGAAGCAGTGGAGGAGCGCGACACCGCCAGCAGCCAATAGCAGGACGACGCCACCACAACTGTCCCGTACGGCGCCAGAAATCAAGTCTCGCAGTCGAAAACACAGCAGAATCTATATATTAATACGCTAGCGAAAACGTAAGATACGTTTTTAAGAATATTGCGTGCACGGAGAAGTGTAGGATTTGGCACAGTTAAAGTTTAAATGGAGAAGATGTGCAGGGAGCTAAAAATCTATATATAATATGTGTTACAAATACATTAAATAAAATAAAACACTCGCTCGCCTACGTAGTTCGCTCAGATGCCGCCATTTCTCGGCATTGCTTCACCTGTCGGCTGGTAGATAATGCATTTAGCGGCCAGAATATTGGGCAAACGGAGGAACTTAAGAAATACAGGAAGCTAAAATTTTTAGCTGATAGATGGCGTACTTTGTGGTCTTTGGTGAAACAAAACTCGTGATTAATCTCTGAACTTATATAGAAGCAACATTTCGAGGGTTGGTAGATAGGGCAGCTAGCGGCCAGAATATTCTGCAAACGGAGGAACTTAAAGAAATACAGAGAGCTAAAATTACATATAATATATTTTACAAACCTATATATTAATATGCTAAGCGAAAATTTCGGATCCATTTTTAAGATTAAGTGCCGTGCACAAACGGAGGAACTTATAGAAATGCATCGCGCACTGAAAAGTGTAAGATTTGGCATAGTTAATTTTTATATGGAGAAGAAGTGCAGAAAGCTAAAATCTGTGTATAATATGTGTTACAGATATATCAAATTAAATAAAAAAAATTCGTTGTTTACATTTTTTTAGTGGTAACCTAATCTGCCGATGTCTATGATCTATTAGTATAATAGGCTTAATGTAGCATGTAACGCTGACGTCATGTCACGGCATTACGTAAATCTATGACGTTGCACTATGACGTCACGCTTTAAGATATTATTTGTGGGAATGCGCGTTATTTAATAACATTTCCAAGCATCAATGAATAAATTAACTCACAGAACACTGAAATAAAAGTATGTATTGCGTTAAAATCGACATATCAATCATTAGATGCTTATATTTACGTAACATTCTTTTGATATTTCCTTAAATACTTTGTCCATAGAAATGTAAGATAAAAGCTTTGTATTTCGTGCATCAATGTAGAGAAAATTTTGGTTAGATTATTACTTCGCATGGATCAGAATTACAAGTGGCATTTGATGTTACAGCATAGGGCATGAATAATTTAGTTTATATCAAAATATTTTAAACTGTTTCCTATTAATAAAATCATTAATTCGTTTGAATGGAAATAGTTGCACATTGATCCGGGAACTGTGTAACCCTACACTACACTTAGAACAATAATACGTGGCATAATATAAGTTCATAAGGTTGATTTTGATTTCCTTTGCTTTCACTGCCTAATATTACTGAGCCCTTGAGTTCAGCAATTGTGTCAACCATTCAAACGTTTTACTACCAGTCTGAATCACAAAAAAGAAATGTGCAAAAACCCTTGAAGAGTTTTGGTCAAAATTATATCGCGATGCATTATCGTCACTAAAACGCGAAACAGTTCATGCATTAATAAGCGTGAGATTGATGTACTGTTTTTCTGGCGAGAAGTTAACGTGGTTAGATTGAAATGTAACCTGGACCCTAATGGAAACTGAAACCTTTTGCTACAACGCAAGGCACGAGGAATTACACTAAGCCGTGAATTGTCAGAACACTGAAATAAGTATTAGTAGATTTGATTTATTTAATAATAGATTCGTTTTATGTCAAAGTATTCGTAACCCGTAAAGATTTTTGTTTTAGTTAATATCGTGATGCATTATTACCACTAAAATGCGATAAAGTAAAATATCACCATGCGTGTGATTAAAGTATTGTTTCATTTATCGCAAGTTCATTAGAGGTTATGTTGAAATACAACCTGGACCAGAATAGCAAAGAAAACCTTTTCTTACAGAGCAAAGCACTATGAATTGCACTGAACTATATTTTATAACACTTATATTTATTTAAGTAATTGCTAAGAAATGTAATGCTAGAATGGCATATTAATTAACAGTAGCTTTTTTTTAATGAACTCATTACTTGGTCTGAATGAAAGTAGTTCCAAATTGTTCGCGATGTGTGCTATTTAAACCACAATTAAAACTAATATTACGTGACATAGCTTAGGTTTTCAAGATTTATTTTTAGCATCCTCCATTTTCACTGGAGTCATTATTTCAGGCATTAAAACATGGACCTTCGTCAAAGAAAATAATTAAGTTGTATGAAACTGTGAAGATTTTGGATCAAGTTTGTATCGCATGATGCATGATTGGTATCGATGCATGATGTCATTGACATGCGATACAGGGAAAATATTAATTCGCGTGTGAATTAAGTTTTGATTTTTTACCGGCTATATTGGCGAAGATTGTTGTTAGGCTGAAACGTAACCTGGACCAAATAGACAATGAAACTTTTTGCTACGTCACAAGGGATGAGAAATTACAGAACATGAGCTTTATTTTATTACAATTCTATTTAGGTAAACAACTAAGAAGAAATCTGTTAATCCGTTAAACCCGTCATTTTTGACGGGCTTTGTGGCTAGTCTTATATAATATTGGGCATCCATAAATTTCGTGAGGTGTTTTTCCGGATTTCCGGACCCCCCCTCCACTCTGGTGAGATTTCGTGAGATATGGCCGGACCCCCCCCCCCTCTGGTGGGATCTGGTCCGTGAGAACCCCCCCATTTTTTTTAGGTCTCACCCTTAAAAATCCGTTTTTTCGACGAAATTCCTCCCTAAAATCGCTTTTCGCGCAATTTGTAGACCTTTTTTTGTTTAGCTCTATGTGAAAAATTTTTCCAAACCTCACGTGAGATTTCCGTAGACTCCCCCCCCCTGGTTGAGATTTGGTGAGATTTCGCCGTACCCCCCCCTCCCCCATTTGACCTCACGTAATTTATGGATGCCCCCAGCATAGTTAATACATGTTACAAATAGATTATTCAAATAAAAAATTAATGTGTGAACGTGTGTGTGTGCGTGAAATAGGATCGGAGCCAACGTTCTTACGTGATTTCCTTGCATTTAGACACCCTGTGGTCTTTGGTAAAATGAAAGACTCGGATAAAGTAGAGATTAATCTTTGAAGTTATAAAAGGAATACTTCGAAAAGGAATGTAGCGATTCTACCAGATACTATATGGTCATTTGATTATTTAAAATTTTAAACTTTGGTTAAGTGTCTTTTGATTTTTTTTAATTTCATTAGAGAGAGAGAGAGACAAGAAATAAGGAATACTTATTTGCGTGAAATTGAAAATGATAATAGACCAAATTTAAATAGCGAACACTCATAAAAAGACGAAATTATTTTCATAGATACATTTAAATGCGCACTGAATGTCATTCCACGAAATTTTTACAGTTTAGAATTTACAATGCAGGTTTCGCAATGAAAAACATTTCGATTCAGAAGTCACTTCAGATGTAAAGGACTGCATTTATTTCATGTTTCATAAAGCTATAGCAGTTTTCCAGCCTTAAGTCAAAATGAGTATTTTAAATTCAAATGAACCATCGATAAATACATTTAATCATTTGCTAAGGTTAGATTAGAAGTTCAAATTTAGCATACAGTCACGCGTGGAGTGTATCGTTTTAATTTTATAGGTAATGCAGAGAATTAAGCCAAACAACACATGCTAATAACGTATTGGTACACGCTCTCAGCTAACGACGTCAGGGTATACAGTATTTAATATATCTATGCTCGCAATAGAACAAATTTAAATAATGATTATTACTCTTTCATGAAAGAAACTAAACAACTTAATTTCGACCGCTGCGTGATCACTAGTAGTGAGTAATGCGCAGTGCGCCACAATGAATACCGCAACGAGTGAAGTAGGTTGGGAAGAGAGCAATGCGGGCAAGCTCTGAGTTTCAGAGGCTTTAAAGTTGATTCCAAATTCATTTAGCGGGGACAAGGAAGAATTGCAACCTTTAATTGAAAATGTTTCATCTGCATTTAATTTAATTTCTGAGCAAGATCAGGATGTTCTCCTTCATTTTGTAAAGTCAAAGATCTGTTGTCAAGCCAGAAGTAAATTACTCGTTCGGGCATTTACAAAAACATGGGATTCTGTAAAAGATATCTTGATTGAAAACTACGGGGAGGGGCGTTCATTAGATCACTATGCTTGTAACGTTTTTGCAGGTCGTCAGAGTTAGGCAGAAACGATTGTTGAATGGGCCGCGAGGATAGATAAACTTGTATGTGACTTTAGAAACGCAGAAGCCAAAGAAATTCCTGAAGAAGATGTAAAAGGGAGTCTTACTCTTGTTGATCGGCTGAGTCGCATTACATTTATTCAAAGGTTAAATAATGACAGAATTCAGACAGTAATTAGAGCACGGGGTTACACTATCACCTTACCAGTCACTGTTGAATTATCACTCGTGGAAGAGAGCGCATTGTTGTTACAGAAGGAAAAAACTGTTATAGGGCGTTCAGATATACACATTACTCAGAATAATGCTCTTAAGAAATGTTTTTACTGCAATAGTACAGGCCATATTAGTAAAGAATGTAAGAGTCATCCCATTTGCCAAATCTGCCGACAAAAGGGGCACCCAGCACAGCATGTAAAGCACTTACACAGTTCAGAAGAATTAGTTATGTCACTTGTACATATTGCCACAGAAAAGGACATATTATTTTAGACTGTAGAGTAAAGAAAGCAGTTTGTTACAAATGCAACAAGGTTGGGTAACAATGACACAACACAAAGAACAAACAAAGGTTCGGGAAACGAGTGAAGAGAGTGAGAAATGGCAGCCACTCTTACACTCGTCAATATGGCAAAAGACTTACTGCTAACATGAGAATGATTTTATTAAGATTAACAGTGAACAAGCCAACAATGGGGAATTCTTCTTGATACTGGCACACCTGTCGCTAATACACAAGAATGCGTTGGCAAATCACGTTCAAATAGATACAAAGAAAACTTTAAGTATCAAGGGAATAATGTCACAAAGAACAATAGGGACAATCGTTTTTCAACTAAAACTGAGTAACCATGTTTTCATCAAGCATGAGTTTCAACTTTCATGTGGTTGAAGAGTCTATAGATATAACTAAAGAGGGGTTAGTTGGTAGAGATCTTTTGATCAAACAGGGAGCTATAATTAACTATGAAAAGATGTCTGTATGTATCAGTGGTTATTCTATTCCAGTACTGACAGAATCAGAAAATATTAGTGGTCCTAGTAAGCGGGCTAGAGTAGTCTCAAAGGGGTCAGAAAACTTAAGACGCAAATGTTCTCAATCAAAGGGAAATATAAACAAAGAGGTACCGCCTAAAAACTCTCGCAGAAGATGAGGAAATAATGTAAACACAAGAAATAGGCATAGTAACATAAACACAAATAACGCTCAAAACAGTAATGAATCCAATACACAGCATGTACAGAATGAACAGCAGAAACATAAACAAATGGTAGAAGTTTCTAATCGGAGGGATGCTAGTAATTCAAGTCACAATAAGGATAGTTCAAAGCAGTTGAACAACAGTTATAAAGGCACAAAAGAAATTGTAACTCTTCCAGCGGATTACACAGTAAATATAGGGCCCAGAGAACATCGCATTTTACGAGTTTAGGTTAAATGCCGAAATTGTGTAGAAGCTATTGCAAATAAACAAAAAATTATTCAAGGTGTTTTCATTCCTGAATCATTTGTCAAAATAGAAAACGGTACTTGTATTTTATCCATGCTAAATTCCAGAGAGGACAGTATTGAATTTTATTGCGGAGCGTTAGAGGCGCAGCTACATTGTGCAGAGCGCGATATGACGTCAGAGTCACGTGACAAGCAAGCCATTAGAGTTGTAGAAGATAACAAAAAACTAAACACATGCAACCAACACAAGAGAAAACACGCATCAGTTTTTAATGGAAAATTTGAGGGTAGATCATTTGAATGAAGAAGAAAAGCGATCCATTCTAGAAATTTGTTTATTGTACAATTCTATATTCCATCTTCGAGGAGATAAGTTGACACACACCAACACAATCAATCTAAAGCCAGGAGCACACGGTACAGTCGTCAATCAGAGATCGTATCGAATTCCAGATACTATGAAACCCGTTTTACAGAAAGAAATTGATCAAATGCTTGAGAATGAGATCATTTTTCCATCAACCAGTGAGTGGAGTCTTCGGATACTTGTACTACCTAAGAAACCACAAATAAAAAAATAAATGGTTAATTATGAATATAAGGTGGGGAAAGAATTGCTTGCTGACGACTTGAAATGTAAACAACTTGTCATTACATTTGATACCAAGCTTAACTGGGCAGGATACATTGGACAGGTGGTAGGAAAAGGTTTCAAAATTCTGCACTTGGAAAGATTGATGAGGGGATGTATGAGAGAAGTGAGCGAGTTGGGTTACAAAACTTTGGTCAGACCATTGCTCGAATATGGTAGTGTAGTATGGGACCCTCATTTTACATATCAAATACAGGAGTTGAAGAGGGTGCAAAAAGGACTGCTGGATTTGTTTCTGGAAATTATCGCACAATGCAATCAGTGACGGATATGATAAAGGAGCTGGAATGGGATTCATTGCAAGACATGAGGAGGGTCATGATAGTGTACAGGGCGTACACTGGGGATGAGGCATCGAAAGGTATTGGAGTAGGTATGAAAAGTAGTGCATGGAAGGGAAAAGATGACCATGACTACAAGCTGGCACTTGATTTCAAGCGCAAGGGTGTGGGAAGGTTCTCTTTTTTAGGCAAGGGTGTCAGGGCAGGGTCGTATTAAGACAGCGCGGGGCCCGTAGCAAATGTGAAGAAGAGGCCCTTGATTTTTTGCCGTCCGGGGGGAAAATGTAGGTGGCTGCAGCATACGGGGAAGATGGGGGTGTAGGGAAATTGCCACCGGAGCCTGTGCTCCATTGCAATTAAATTAAATTAAACCTGATGCCAGTGGTCAACAACTATACAGAATTGTAGTAGACTTTCGCAAATCAAATGAAATTACTGTAGGAACTGTTTTGCTGCTTCCACTAAATTCACAAATCTTAGATTCCTTGGGAAAGGCACAATACTTTTCTACCTTAGACTTAGCTCAAGCGTATCACCAAATTTTGATTAAAGAATCTGATCAACCGTTAACAGAATTCAGTGTAGGTCAAGGTCACTGTATGTTCCAGAAAATGGCTATGGGGTTGGCCTCCATCCCCGCGAGCTTCTAGACGCTTATGACTAGTTTTGAGTGGAATACAAGGAGATAGATGTTTTGTGTATCATGATGGTACCACCTGTTTTGGTCCAAATTTGGAATCACACAATGAGAGGTTAAGAGACATTTTTGATAGATTAAGGATACACACCCTTCGCCATCAGCCAAACAAATGTTACTTCTTATAAAGAGAGATCACTTATCTGGGATACAAGTTGACACAACCCAGACCCACAGAAAATTGAAAAAGTTAAAAATTATCCAACTCCTCAGACTACAAAACAATTGAAAATATTCCTTGGATTTGCATTCCTTGGATCAGTGTTTCTTAGAAAACTTTAGTAAGATAGCTAAACCATTATATGAATTATTAAAGAAATTTTTTTCATTTGAAAGGGGTCAAAAGTTGACAATGCTTTCCAAACTCTCAAAGACAAATTGATTTGAGCACCTGTTCTATCGTACCCGGATTCAAATCTTCCAATACATTATTTGCACAGACGCATCTCAGTATGCCAATTCAGGAGTGCTTTCGCAGAGACAATTTCCAGAACTTTAAATAAAGCAGAACTCATTATTCAGTTTCTGAAAAAGAAGCATTGGCCGTAACATGAGCGGTAAAACAATTTAGACCTTACGTCTTTGGTAGGCATTTCATGGTTTGTACGGACCACCGTCCACTCACCTGAAAATTCAGTGTTAAAGATCCATCTTCCAGATTACTGAGATTTCGGTTAAAACTTGAAGAATACAACTAGACGATTGTCTATCGTAAGGGAAAATCAAATACAGTTGCAGATGCACTTAGCGGAATTAGAAAAGTAAGGGAGGTACAAGAATCCACCCAACCAGACCCTGTCACAGGTGAACCAATGCAAACATAAGAAGAAACACCCACATCCACAGTACTGTAGATGCACAAATCCAAACTAATGATGAGGAATTTCCAACACTAAATGAGGAGGAAAAACTAGCCATACTTATGGAATATCATGGCAGCCCTATTTCTGGACATCAGGGTGTAACTAAGACGTATGAGCGAATTAAAAGATATGTTCAGCCGCCTGCTATGAAGTATTACACAGAAAATTACGTAAAACATTGTGATAGTTACCAGAAGAACAAACACACATTAAAAGATATGTTCAGTGGCCCGGAATGAAGTATTATATAGAAAATTATGTAAAACATTGTGATAGTTACCAGAAGAACAAACACACATAACCACATACCTGAATGACATTAGAGCTTACATAAACACCCGAGCATGTTTTCGAACGTTGTGCCACGGATAATGTTGGCCCTCTGCCTTTTGAGCAACAATGGAAAAGAATATGTGTTAACAATTAACAAAATTTATAACAGCAATTCCGATAGCCAGGCAGGATTCTAATACAGTGGCTCGAGCATTGGTCTTAGAAGTAATCTTACGCTTTGGGGCGCCAGATATTTACCCTTCGGACAATGGTTGTTGCTTTATCAGCGAAACATTGCACAAAGTATGTAAATTACTAAAGATATGTAAGAAACAGACATTGGCATATAGACCACAATCAAATTTTATTGAACAGGCACATAGTAGTCTTTCAGAGTACTTGCGAGACTATATAGAAAAGAATCAAAGCACATGGGATGATTGGTTACCTTATTTTGTATTTGTGTATAACACTAGTATTCACAGTGCAACAGGATACACGCCACATGACCTAATGTTCAGTAGGATCCCAAAGATACCAGGGGTACTGCAAAGTGATCCAAAAGAAGTTCAATATTCTTATGATGAGTACGCAGATGAACTAAAAGCTATCCTACAGACACTACACAAACAGGCTAGAGAGATCAATCAGGGAATGAAAGAGAAAAATAAAGAATATTATGATAAGACACAAAATCCACGAGATTTTAAAATTGGGAGCAAAGTTTTGCTAAAAGATGAATCTGTTCGCAGAGGTGAGTCGCAGAAGCTTGACAATGGTTATAGAGGACCTTTTGTTGTGATTGTAACAATTCAACTAGGTCGATGTAAGCGACTCACAGTTCATGCCAAAAGTTTAAAAGCCATATAATTGAATAAATTACGAAATAATTAAGTGAGGACACACCCTAAAAATACAGTAAAGTAGATTAAAGTACGTTTTTTCCCTTACCTAAAGACCTCGTTGTTAAGAGACTTAAATTATAATAGTAATAAAAAAAAAATACAGTATGCTTAAATTCGATAGGAAGCACAGAAAACTGCATTCGAGACATATAAATAGAAAGTACATGGTCGCTTGTTTTGTAAACACCACACCACGAGGAGTCGCGGCCTGGTCGCGCGCATGGTCGCCCACACACGCCTAAGAAACCGCTATTTCAAGATGGCCACCAGTTATCTGCGAGGCCGGTGACAAGGCCGCTCGCCCACGCTTAATTAATGCATGGCGAGGCGCGCCCACCTTAGTAGTGAGGCCTTTAATCTCGCCCACATGCCTGAGGCATTTAAATCGCCACTGATAACAGTCGATCGTAATATTATGGCGTATAATTTTGAGTTTATAATTAAAATTACGCTCTTTGTTTTACAGATTGCAGCAGTACACTTAACTAAATTTTATTTTGCTTTTCAGATGAAACTACTGTACGGTCTTCTGTTATTAATTCATGCCAGCATAGCGACGCAAGATTTTATGGTCAAAAAATTCAGTTCTAGTCCAGGGTTATATTTTAATCACATAACCGGTGCACAGATTTACTCTTTGATATGGAGAATATGTGAATCTAAAGGAATTAGATGACGCTTGTGAAAACTTGGAAAATTATTCATTCTGATCTATAGCTTTTTACAAAAACAAAACTAAATAACTGAATGTAACAACTTATGAATATGATGAGATGTCTCAAGAAATATTCTGGCTTATTAACAAATTAAAACAGTCTCAAAATTTAATTGGGGAAATTACGAAACATGACTCACCTCGAATGAAGAGTGCTGTTTTTGGATTCATAGGCCAGATTTCTAAGCTTCTTTTTGGCACGATTGATTTACAAGACACAGAGTATTTGAGATCTAAGATAGATATCCTCGAGAAGGAGCAACGTAATTTGTTGAAATTGTCTAAATAACAACCAACTATTGTAAAAAATATCTTTGACTGTAACTAATTATACATTATCCAGTGCGGACCGAAATCAAGATGTTTTGGTTTCGGGGATGAACAAAATACAAAATTATGTACAAGAATTTTCAAATCATATAGATCATTTCATTCGAAAATTGGCTATAATGACTGATACCAATGAACATTTTTATAAGATCCTTGTCTATTATATTTGGATTGCAAAGGCAGTATGATTTCGTTGTCTCAACTGTTGTAAATGTCATCACAGAGCAGGAATGGCGCTATTTCATGCAACAGTTGGAGCAACCGTTACTAATCTGTGGCGACTTTAATGCACACAATACGACATGGGGGTGTGAAATATCAGACGTTTACGGAAGCACACTCTTGGAATTAATAGAAGAATATGAACTATTTATCTTAAACGACGGATCTGCAACAATACTTCCCCTGCCAGAACAACGGAAATCCGCCATAGATATTTCCCTGTGCCTCAGCATCGCTTTCCTCGGAGTTCCGTTGGCGGGTCCTCCCTTCCACAATGGGATCCAACCATTTCCCAATAGAAATCACGACCAATAATCCAATCAATCTCCCTCCATACAAACCTTATTCCAAATGGAAATTAAATCAAGCAAACTGGAATAAACTATAGACGAATAATGGAAAGGACTACCTACGGTATTCCAAATACGCTCCCTATAGCTGAAAAGTATAACGCTTTCATAAATAAAATCAACTATGCAGCTAGCCAATCTATCCCACAAAAGAAGACTATAACTCATCCGCGAGGAATAACAGTACCATGGTGGAGCCCAGAATGTGGAAGGATGATCGCAAAAAGAAAACTAGCGCTGAAATACTATAAACAGTTTCCAACCTGGGAAAATTTTGTAGGCTACAAAAAAGTAGACGCAGAAACGAAGAGGACACTGAAACACCAGAAGAAACAAAGCTGGAAAGCCTTTTGCAGCAAACTTTCCAAAGACACGCCGCTCTCAAAGATATGGTCAACCATAAATAAATTCAAAAAGAAGTGTGTACCCACTCGCTCTGTCCATTGTTGGACTGAAGAATTCGCCGACATTGTGGCCACGCCATCGGTAGCTTCTCCACCTGAGCCGTTACAATCGACTTCTACAGGTGAGAATCAGACGTATCTCATGCGGCCCTTCAGACAAAACGAGCTAGAAAGAGCCCTCAAAAAAGCATCAAACACAGCTCCAGGGATCGACGGAATTCACTACAGCATGCTCGCTAATTTGCCAAGTAACGCAAAACAACTTCTCCTTCAACTTTTCAACGAAATTTGGATTACAGGAAATTTTTCCTGAAGATTGGACTACACACATCATCGTACCCATCCCAAAGCAGGGGAAAAACCCTAACGATGCCAAGTCCTACCGACCGATAACTTTGTCTTCTTGCATCGCCAAAACATTTGAACGACTAGTGAAACAACGATTAGAGTGGTGGCTGGAACACAATAATCTATTACCCAGGACTCAGTTTGGATTCAGGAAGGCACATAGTACGATAGACAACCTCAGTCTTCTAACTGCAGATATAGAGAAGGTATTCACTCAAAAGGGATACTTAACAGCCATATTCCTAGATATTTCAGGAGCCTATGACAATGTGGTGCCAACAGTACTGCTCAATAAGCTAAAAGAAATTGGCATCCCAGCGCAGTACTGCCAAAATATCTACAATCTGGTTCGTCAACGTACCATATATATACGAAAGCAAGATAATACCTTTTTCGGACCTAGAACACTATCGAAGGGCCTACCCCAAGGATCAATCCTCAGTCCGCTATTATATGCCATATATACCGCCAATCTGGAAAAAATCTTTAGCACGCATATAAAAGTATTACAGTACGCTGATGACATATGCATATATACCATGTCTCCCTCCTTGTATTTAACCTATCAATGGCTATCGGATGCTGCAATAACTTTATCTGTATGGACATCTGAGTGTGGACTTACACTCTCAGCACCTAAATCAACTGTCGTGGTATTCACAAGGAAGCGCTGCACATTCGGAGAACGCACCATACGGCTGGGACCATATACCTTCCCAATGGAAGCGTCGGCTAAACTTCTGGGCCTATATCTGGACAGCAAACTAACATGGAGCCGCCATATAAACCTATATATTACAGAAGGTTGGAAAAAGCGCTGAACATACTCCGATCCATCACAGGAACATGGTGGGGAGCAGATCCTTCTACTCTACTAATCTTGTACCGATCCTTAATCCGTCCAGTAATAGATTATGGAAGCACCCTGTTCGGAAACGCGCCAAAATACGTCTTAGAAAAACTGGACAGGGCTCAACATAGGGCCATAAGATTATGCCTAGGAGCAATGAGGTCTAGTCCTACCAATGCTCTTCTGATAGAAGCAACGGAAAATGCCCCTTTCTATACGCCGGGAACTTCTTACAAACAAATACCTCATTCGCATCTTTGCTATAAAGGAACATCCTTTACTAAAGAAGCTGTCAGTAATGAACAGAATACTCACAATGAACGGACCACCACCAGCGAAAAGAGTGCCTCTACTATCAAAAGGATACAAGGAATATGAAAAGATTAAACCACTCGTATTAAAAAGCCGCATTATTCCAGGCTTCCTGTATCCATACGAATTTCAGTTCTGAAACTACAAATATATTATCTACCAGAAAATATCATCCGGAGTAACAACATCAATACAGCAATTTCACACTTCTTGAACAAAACTTGGCCCAACTACATCCATATTTACAGCGACGGCTCTAAAACTACGGAAGGTGCAGGATACGCTTATTATTGCCCACATACTAACGAGTACGGACAAACATTACTACCTGCAGAGACGTCAATTTACACAGCGGAAACATAGCCATGTGCGCAGCTATCAAGTACGGGCTAGACAAGCACTTTCCAAGGATCTTAATACTTACTGACGCTAAGAGCGCTCTCCAGAAATTACAGAACCCAGTATGGAGTAACAAAATGCACCAATACCTGTATGAAATAATAAGATTAGCTTCAGAAGCTTCTCAGTTGGCATACAAGTACATTTTCTCTGGATTAAAGGTCATATAGGAATAATGCACAATGAAATCGTCGACCAGCTAGCGAAACAGAGCATCAACGAAGGGCACTTTGCAGGCATTCAGCTACCTTGGAGGGATTTCATCCCACTAGTCTCTAGGAAGGCATACCTCAGTTGGAATGAAGACTGGTCCCGGACGCAGCTACTAAGAGGAAAACACTACTCAGCAGTACAACCTACAATACCGAAGACACCTGGTTCGCAGAGCACAATATTGCAAGAAGACACGCAACAACCATTATTAGAATGAGCTAGGACATGGTTGTTATCCTCACCACTTATGCCGCCTTCATATAATAGAAACACCTATATGCACCTTAGACCAAGAATTTCCGACCTCAATCACATCATCTCTCCTGTTCACGGTTCAATCACAACGCAAACGTTTCTACAGGCGCCTCGAACAGCTTTCAGTTCAAATTCCCTGCGAGTGTTACCACAATTCTTCAATCAAAAAATGTCCAAATCTACAAGGCAATAGTTCGCTTCCTTCAAGACACAGAACTTACGATTTGAAGCCTCCAATACTCTGTAAGAAGAAAATAACAAACAATCATTAATGTATAATGCTGGCTAAATGGTCTCAGACCAAAGGGCAAATAATAAATAAATAATAATAATAATAATAATAATAAATGCTCGAAATGGAATTTACAACCCCTGATCATTAATCCATGCCAAGTTGTCAGTTATCTAATTTTAATCAGAGATGATATTAAAGATAAGAGATTTCCAGTTCCACTTTTAACGGTCGCCGAGTGCAGTAGCGTATTTTGTTGTTGTATTTTATCTGTAGTGGTGTGGGTATTTGATTAGTGTGATCTCTGAGTGTTTCTATTTTGTAAACAGTGCTCGTTAGTAGCGTTTGAACAGTCGCCGAGTGCAGTAGCGATTTTTGTTGTTATAATTTATCTGTAGTGGTGTGGGGATTTAACTAGTGTAATCTCTGAGTGTTTACAATTTGTAAACAGTGCTCGTTAGAAGCGTTTGAACAGTCGCCGAGGGCAGTAGCGTATTTTGTTGTTGTATTTTATCTTTTGCGGTGTGGGGATTTGATTAGTGTAATCTCTGAGTGTTTACATTTTGTAAACAGTGGTCGCTAGCAGCGTTTGAACAGTCGCCGAGTACAGTAGCGTATTTTGTTGTTGTATTTTATCTTTTTGGGTGTGGGGATTTGATTAGTGTAATCTTTGAGTGTCTACATTTTGTAGACAGTGCAGTTTAGTAGCGTTTGAACAGTCGCCGAGTGCATTAGCGTATTTTGTTTTTTATACTTTATCTGTAGTGGGTGTAGATTAGGTTAGTGCAATCTCCGAGTGTATTTATTTTGTAGGAAGTACAGGTTATTTCGAGTTTCTGTTCCTTTTTTCTGTACTTTTTTTGTGTTCCTTTCTATTTGTATTTTTCAAAAGCAGTATGTCTAGGGACTGTGATTGCTGTGGTGCAGACGCGAGCTGAGGTGGCTGATCTGTACGCACAGCTTGCAGCTGTGTTAGCGAAAGTTACACAGCTGAAAGCTGCCGTAAAAGGCTGCAACAGATGTAATGTTGGGGGAAACTGATATAGCCATACCTATCACAGATTCTTCCCATACCGACCGTCGTACCTGCAACCCAGGCTGAAGTGTTGGATGCTGTGCCGCGGGTCGCCTGTTGGTACTGGCGTATGGCTTCTAGACTTCGAAGCCGCACACGGGGGCAGTCGAACAGGCGTTAAAGGCCAAGACGCTGAACTTGTTCGTCTGTCCAACCAGTCTGATGTATTGTCGGAGGCTGACTCAGTCCCACAATTGTCATCCTGCGAGTTGACAGCCCCCCAGCCCACCAGGGTCTGAGCAAACGATGAAGGGCATTCTGGTAATTGGAGCTCTAATGTTAGGCGGTTATTAGAGCCCCTTAGGGAAATGGCGGATTCCTCGGGGAAGAAATCCAACGTTCATTCAGTGTGTATTCCGGGTGGCCCTGATCCCAGAATGTGGAACAGGCCATCCCGGATGCCATAGAGTGTAGCCAACTACAGATTGTGGCTCATGTATGCTCCAATGATGCTTTTCACCTTGGGTCGGAGGTTATCCTCTCTTCCTTCCGGCGGCTGGCTGAAAGGGTGAACTTTGTGCCAGTGACCGCAAGATATCGGCAGAGCTAACCATCTGTAGCATCGTAGACAGAGTTGATGGTGGACCACTGATTCAGAGCCGTTTTGAGGGGCTGAACCAGAGAATACGACGTTTTTGTGATAACATTGGCTGCAGAATTTCTCGATCTTCGCCATAGGGTAGAGTCTTGTAGGGTTCCCCTTAACAGGTCAGGTGTGCACTACACACGTGAATCGGCTACACGGTTGGCAGGGGCCGTGTGGAATGCACTGGGTGGTTTTTTAGGGCTGAGGGGAGGAAGACCCGAAACACGAAATTCAGTTACGGGCAACCCAATCAGATGCAACACCGGAATGTAGAAGCAATGTAAAAGAATCTCGACAGTTTAAAAGTTCTCGTAATTAACTGTAGAAGCGTTTGTAACAAACAACGGAACTTGAAAGCGTTATTTGTAGTACAGAAGCGGATATCGTTATCGGTACAAGAAACTTGGTTGAAACGGAAATAAGTTACGCTGAAACTTTTAAAGATAGAATGAACGTTTTTCGTAAAGACATATTACATTCTCATGGAAGTGTGGTATTTATAGCTGTGAGTAAATTTCTCCCATGTAATGAAATAGACGTCGATACGATCTGTAAATCATATGGATTAAACTCAACGTTGCTGCGTCAAAACTCATCATAGGCGCCTTCTACCGTCCACCCGATTCCGACATAGCTATCGTTGAGGAGTTAAGAAATAATGTAAATAGTATACCTAGCCGTTTTAAGGATTATGCTATGATTCTAGGAGGCGACTCAATCTGCCTTATATTGACTGGCGTAATTACGTTCACATCACAGGTAGCAGGGATAAGGCAGCTTCTGAAGTAATTCTCGAGTTTTTGTCAGATAATCATCTCGAGCAGCTAGTTAATGAACGTACGCGGTGTCATAACAGCAGCGAAAACATTTTAGACTTTCTGGTTACCAACAGGCCAGGAATTATTCACCGACATTTCAACCACCACAGGAATAAGCGATCACAAAGCGGTAATTGCGACTATCAAATTAATGACCAAGCGAAAAAGGGAAAAAGGGTGGATTGTATACAGATTCATTAAGGCCTCAAAGGAGTGTTTTAGAACCTATCTGAGGAATAATTACCATAACTTCAAGTCAACAAAGGACACCGTTGAAGAGATGTGGCATCGTTTTATACATATAGTCAGGGAAGGAATGGAAATACATATACCAAAGTGGACAATAAAGGGGGAGAATAATCCACCGTGGTACACATGCGAAGTCAAAAGATTACTCAAAAAAACAAAGGAAAATACACGCACACTCAAGAAGGAAGGAGTGTCGCAGCGATTTAGAAACCTTAGCTGATTTAAGAGGACGTATTAAGAATGTAATGCGCGAGGCCTTTAACGATTTCACTCCAACTCTCTCTCTAAGAGTCTCACAGAAAACCCAAAGAAATTTTGGTCGTATGTACGAAAAGTTAATTGTACCGACAGCAATATTCCAGCACTAATTCGTGAAGGTTCCGAGGTTAATGAAAGCCACGATAAAGCTAGCGTACTAAATACTGTATTCAAAAATTCATTTGCAAATAAACATAAGGATAGTATTCCCGTTTTCCCACGCCGTGGCGAGTCGGTGATGGAATCATTACGAATAGATACTGCAGGTATCGTTAAGCAATTAGAGCTCCTGAAGTGGGGGAAAGCACCGGGCCCGGATGGAATTCCAGTTAGAATATTTTCAGAGTATGCCGCGGAAATCGGGCCATTTCTGTCTGATATTCAGTAAATCATTAGAAGAGCGAAAAGTACCTTCAGACTGGAAAATCGCGCAAGTAACTCCGATTTTCAAAAAAGGTGATCGAAGTGATCCTGGAAACTATCGTCCCATATCTATAACATCTGTTTGTAGTAGAGTTATGGAGCATATTATATGCTCGAACATTATGAATTTTCTAGGTGATGATAATTTGCTTACAACAAATCACAACGGATTTCGGAAGAAAAGATCATGTGAAACACAGCTGGCCCTATTTACACACGACTTAATGAAAGTTATAGATGCAGGTTCACAAGTAGATGCAATTTTTTTAGATTTCCAGAAAGCCTTTGACTCTGTGCCACACAAGCACCTTTTAGCGAAGCTTCGAGCGTACGGTATATCGGATCAGCTTTGTGAATGGATAAAGGATTTTCTATTTGTTCGGTCGCAGTATGTTGTCGTTGAAGGAGAAAGTTTTTCTAATCTAGTTGTTACATCGGGTGGTACCTCAAGGAAGTGTAATAGGACCATTTCTTTTCTTAATTTTTATAAACGATCTCGGAGACAAAGTGAAAAACCTTTTTAGATTGTTTGCTGATGATGCGGTTATTTATAGGGAAGTAAGAAATTTGGCCGAGTGCTTAGAAATTCAGCGAGATCTGGATGTTATTTTGGCTTGGTGCGCAGAGTGGCAACTTACTCTAAATTGTAAAAAGTGCAAGACAATGAGCATAACAAATAAAAAGAATCCAATTGTTTCAGAAATACGAGTTAAACAATATAGTTATTGATATGGTCGATTCTATGAAATATTTGGGAGTTACAGTACAAGGGAACATGAAATGGGACATACACATTAATTCGTTAGTAGGTAGAGCAAATTCTAGGCTGCGATTCATAGGTCGATTCTTGAAAAATTGTAATGAACAAACAAAGGAGATGGCGTACAAATCTCTTGTGCGTCCACATTTGGATGATTTTTGTGCCATTTGGGACCCGTTTCGTAAGGGATTGATCGAAAGTGTAGAGAAAGTACAGAGAAGAGCCACTCGATTCGTGACCGCTTGCTACAGTCCTTATGAAAGCGTCACAGGACTGATTAGTAGACTAGGTTGGGAGTCTCTGGTAGATAGACGACCATACGTTTCGTTTAAACTTATTGGTAAACATGCGTACTCCCACTTTCACTTCTGAGTGTAGTGAAATACTTCTTCCACCAACCTATTTGAGTCGGAAGGAGAGGAAAGATAAAATTAGAGAAATAAGGTGCCGGACTGATTCTTATATGAATTCTTTTTTCCCTCGTACCATTAGGGATTGTAATGCTCAGCAAAGAGATTAGCTTTGGTGCTGAGCACCCTCTGCCACCCACAATTTTGTGAATTGCAGAGTATATATGTAGATGTAGATATAGATCTTGTAACTCGTCGGTGTGTTGTAACGTCTCTCGTGTTGTCCTTGCGGCACACGGTCGGGGTGGATCACTACCTTGCAGGTTACTTCGGGCAGGGCTGCTTACATGATTCTGGGGCCCAGGTTAAGCAGTTCTGTGCCCTTGGCGAATTCATCAGTTAGGGCCATCCCTCAGACCAAATGGGCGACCCCTTTTTTCTCTACAATTTGTCGAGTGGGGGGCCCCTATAGCCGGTGATCGGGCCCCCCATCAGCCTGGCGGGCCCGGCTACATTTGACCCACTTGCCCCCCACCCTAACGCCGGCCCTAACTTCGGGCATGTTCTCCGAAACCGTTTCGAATTCCCTAACCAAGGCATTGTTGTCGTTTAAAACCGTTGTATTTTTTTGTATGGTCTCTCTCTCAGTCCCTTCAATATTTCTATAACGTCTTTCAGTTTCTGCTTCTTCATCGCCCATGAAATATATCTTTAAAAACTGTGGTTTCGTATTCGACGAAGGAAGCACAGATCCAATTCGCTCATACACGTACTTGCCCCTGGATAGTAAATGTCGGTGAAAATCCTTGCCTTGCAACAATTGCATTGGTTCCAAAAGATGTTATATAGAAGCAGGAATTATACTTTCTGATAAGATACAAAAATCGCCGTGATTCATCTGACATGTTAGAAAACAGCCGTTTCAATGGCATGCGGATGTCGCCTAGCTCGCAACTGTTCCAAAGTTGTAGCAACTCGTGGTGATGCCAAATATGTGGCATTCTGTCATCGCCGATTTTTCGTTTGCTCGTGTGTTTCAGTAGCACTTGATGAATGGTTTGTTCTTCTCGCTGAGCTCGGTGTTTCAGTAACTCGCTGCAACGCCAAATACACGGTGTGTTGTCTCCACATTTTCGTCTGCTTCGGTGATTCAGCAGCTCTTGAGATTGTCGTTCGGCTTGCTGTTTGCACCGAGCTCACGTCTTTCCTGGTGTCCTCAGCAGATCATCCAGACACCAAGTGTTCAGTTTGCTGTCGTCGCCCAACTTGCGACTGCTCCTGCAAGTCATCAGCCGCAGAAACCCCAGGACATGCCAACTGCTCAATCCTTTGCATCTCTTCTTGAGTATTTGTCTCCTGGGTTTTGGTTATTTTCATATCCCTAGTTTCCTAACATTCTTTCATTCGATTTGGTCCATTAATTCTGCGCTAAAATATTTTCCAATGTTAAAGTAGTAATTGATTGTTTCTTCAGAATTGGTTTCTCACTACGCAAACAGATTTTTTTTTTAATCTGCTTAACGTCTCTCTAACAGCGAGGTCTTTAGAGACGGGAAAGGATGGGGGGCAAGGAATGGGAAGGAACTCGGCCATGGCCTTTTTGAAGGAAGCATCCCGGCATTTGCCTGGAGTGATTTGGGAAACCATGGAAAACCCCAAATCTGGATGGCCGGACGGCGATTTGAACCGCCGTCCTCCCGAATGCGATGCCAGAACGCTAGCCGTTATACCACCACGCTAAGTGCAAACGGAATTGAATGGCTACCGGCGAATTACCACTCCGCTTGTCTGCCACTCCACTATCTGAATAAAACACGATAAATTACGAAAATTTACTTCGGGCAACGCCGCGTGGTTCTGCTGAATGGTCCAAGCTTACTATAGATCTTTTGATACAATATCGGTACAAGGCGATACATGATGTCACTAAAATGGCGCTCATGAAAGAAGCTTAAATAACTAATAATGTATCAGTTCTCATTCTGGCCCAGACTGCATTTTAAAATTACCTTTAGAAAATCAAAGCTTCTATCACTCGCACATTAATACATTCACTATATTGCATGTTAGTGACGTCATGAGTAGCGAAATAAACTTGACTTATTATTCAGATCACGATACTAAATGAACCCGAATAACGACGCTGGCAATGTGGTGCTCGTAAAAACGCAGTAAATTAAATACTGAATACATCTGAAAGTACATTCACCTGCATGAACTATGTCGTCAGCTTCATGAGAATAATTGAAGTAACGTAATTAGAAAATTTATTCTAAGATGCTTGTAACTTACAGTGTACAATGGAATGTCCATAATTCTCTACAATCGTTAATATTGCTGATCAAGTTTACATCGCAATAAAGTAAGGTATATTATGTAAGGTGTATAATGAAATTAATTGTGATAGTAATTTACGCTATACTAATTAGGAATCTTGATATAGAAAATTCTGTTACTACTCGAAATATAGTTCCAGTGCATTTAATGTGTTGAGATGTGTTCGTATCGTTTGATTTTGTATCGGCAATATTAGCAGAAACAGTGGTTTGGATGAAATACTGCCTGGGCCAGAATGTTTTTCTTACAGCATAAGGCTGAAGGAATTTAGTTATTATTAATAATTAATAAGCAGCTATCATACTCTCCATGTAAATGAGGTCTGTTGTGTTGTAAACGACTTCCAGTGTTGCTTCATGAAACAATAAGTATCTGCATTAGCCCATTGAATACATTCGTTTTAAGTGATGGATTCGATAGATATTTGTAGAATATTGAACAGTAAGTAAAAAGCGCTGTTTCGTGAATCATAGTCTCTACTATTTGTACAAAAATTTTGAACAAAAAAAGGGTTAGTTAAGTTTTAAATTTTGGAAAAAATCATTTGTAAAACAGAGACTGTATAGTAACAGAAAAGAAACAGGGAATAAATTAAACCTAGATAGAATGGAATCCTTTACATTTTTATAAATACGACATTACGGGCACGACTATTTTGTACTTTTAGTGAACCGACTTTCGTGCTGGTATACTCATAGCATTTTCCGTTGTTTTTTTTCAAAGCTTCGATTTTTCACATTTATTACGACGCATATGTTACGAACGAAATTATGGTGTAATATTTCAGGTGTCACACTATTTTATGTATGCAAATGAAAGTATCTCTTTGCGAACTTATCAACAGTACCTACCTTTTTTTAAATTTAAGGTTAAGTACAGATTTATATTTCCTGCTTCCAAACTATTATTTGTCAAGTGCGTCGGTTTTATGGCTTTTAAACTAAACACAAACTTCCATATGTAAGAAGGTTTTTGCTTTTGTTTCTGAAAAGTAGTGTTTGCGATTTACATAAAAAGCACAGATTAAACGTGGCACGGCTGTCTACGAAGTAGGAAACTCTTTGTTGTTTGCGAATTGATATTAATGGCAATTTCTGAAAGAACTATGCGTTTTTGCGGTATAAAATCTATTTGAAGTTGAGGTAGTGCGTCCGGAGGCAGTGTACGAATTTCCCGAAGATGAGTTTAATGAGTTTTGTGCGAGATAAGATTATCTTCATTAAAACATTGTGTGCAGCTGAAACTACAAACAATAGGGTTTATTGAGTGAAAATGGAGCTGCATAGAGAATCCAGAGAAATTTTTCAGGCTACATGCCGTCCATGTCCATCTGGATCTGGGAACTCCTGTATTTGATACCCAAAATAGGGATCCCAAACTACACCACCATATTCAGTTTTGTACCCCAATTCCCTTACTTCTCTAGTGCATCCCCTCATCACTCTTTCCAACAAGTGAAAGATTTTTAAACCCTTTCCCTACCACCTGCCCAATGTGTCCTGCCCTGTTAAATTTGCTATCAAATGTTATGCATTTATGTGTTTACATTTCGAGTCTTTAATAAGTAGCTTCTTCCCCACTTTATAATCTTAATCAACCTTTAGCTTTTTATTTGTGTACTGGTACATAATAAGTTGACTCTTCTTTCCATTCGTCTTCATCCCATGTTGACTCACCCAGCTAGTTATCCTATCTAGGTCTTCCTGCAGCTGTTTAAACTCTTCTATTGTTATGATCCTTTTATATAACATTATGTCATCTGCAAACAATCTAACTTCTTATAGTATACCATTAACACAATTCTTCATTAACAATGGCCCCAATACACTACCCTGCGGTACTCCCATGTTCACTTCTACTTCTTTAGTTACTGCATTTCCTACCCTAACTTCTTGCTTTCTACCTTTTAGGAATTCTTCCAACCAGCAATCACCTTTTTATTAACTCCAATAATTTTTAGCTTATTTAGCACCATTTTATGGACCACTCTGTCAAAGGCCTTTGGAAGATCTAGTGCTACACTATCAACTTGACCTCCCCAGTCCATTTCATCAGAAATATCTTGCATATATCCTACTAACTAAGATTCGCATGAATATCCTTGCCTTGACCCTTTATGACACACCTCCTGCTGCAGTGATCCTGGACTATCAAACTGTACACTGGAAATGAGGACAAGGGACTAAGTCTACAGTGTTGAATGGAATTTAGCCTAGACAAAAATTGTAACAAGATCAGTGGTCTATGAAATTCTGCACACTAGGGATGCAGGTACTGTACTAAGTATAAAATATCACAGTAATAAATATTTTAGCAGTTTTCTTACTTATGTGATTATTGATCTAACTTTTATGTACACACTTTAGAAACATTGTAAAATTAATTTGTAATTTGTTGCGAAGGATAATTTCTGTTGTTCTTCCAGCCAGGAGACTACTAAACTCAGAAAGCATAAAAAATGTACCGTATGTAAAATGGGGACTTCAAAAGAAAAAGTTGCCAGCAGATCTTATGAGAAGCTCATGGTACTGAAGGTAATGATGTGATGATGTTTTTATTTTGCCTTTATTTAAATGGTTTTGTTGTTACATACGACCAGTCCTCAGTTTCAGCCACAGGTCAAACTGATATTTTGTTCTATATTCTTGAGGTGTGAATAGAGAAAAATGCTGTCAACCTTTCCAACAGGTGAAATCATGTGGACTCTTCCAAAGTAAGGAGTTGGATTACTTTGGTGTTACTCCAGATGGCATTGTGTGGATGGAAGGACCATAGTTGAGTTTAAATGCCCATACAGTGTGTGATTTGACAAACCATCACTGTGCCCTTACGTGTCCACAAATGGAAAAGTGATGAACAAAAGATATTATACACAAATGCAGGCTCAGCTCATAGTGACTTGATTTGACAAATGTGATTTTGTGATCTGGACAACAAAGAGAATTCTTATGCAGAGTGTTCTTTTAAATAGATCCTAAAAGAATTGTTTGATAAATGCATTTAGCCTCTACTATCACAGGGTATTTTTGCTCTTCTCCAAGCGCAAGGATCAAATTCTTGAAGATTTTCATAATTGTCTTTCTCACAATGTCAAAACATCATCATTATTATTAATTGATAAATTGTGATGAAGCGTATGCTCTGGTGTCAATCTCCCTACATACCCATCCTTCTCCAACCCACTTTTGCCCTCAACAAATTTTTACTGTTATACAGTAACAAGTTTATTTTAGAAAGAGTTGATTTTTATGAAAGAGCTATATCTATTTTTTTTTTTTAAAAAAAAAAAGTTCATCATAATTTACATAATCACCATATCAAGATTATTAATTTTGTTCTATTAATCTATTTAGAAGACTGCCATTTTAGTCTAAACCTCGTTATAGCACAAATCTTGTTTGACTTCTTGGAAGGAATATTTTGTACATGTTATTTGTACTAATATTGTGTCCTATTTATGAGATAATCTCAGTTTTAAAATTTTATTAATTTCTAATAAAAATATTTTTTTCTATTAAGTATTAATTTCCAAAATTGACAACTCCCTCAGAGTCTAAATCTATTTGCATAGTCACTCACTTGAGTGCAGTGGCGGATTCAGGATTTTGTTTCGGGGGGGGGGGGGGGGGCTAGGATTTGGTTTGGGGGAGGCTTGACACGGCGGAGGAGGGGTTTGCCTAGCCCCCCCCTCACCTGGATCCGCCACTACTTGAGTGGATGGTTTTGATATTTAATTTAAATACTGGTTAATTACTCTGTATTGCTTTATTATGTAGCATAAATGGTTTTGTTTATTATTTTCTGTGAACATTGCTGCAGAGTGCAGTTAGTAACTGATATGATAACAGAGTTAGATTGAGATACATTGGAAGATAGAGAGGGTTCAAGAGAATGATTGAGAGTTTACAAGGTATAAGGTGTTGGAAGAATTTAGAGTAGTGCCTGGAAGGGGGAAAGATGACCATGACCACAAGCTGGCACTTAATTTCACTAAGATTTTATTTCACAAATAAGGAATCAGGGACTGGAATAATTTTAATTTAATTTAGTTTAAAAAATTGGAACTGAAGAAACTTACAATTTTTCTTTTATTGAGGCTTATATACAATAACAAACTTCAAAATGTTAGAAACAATGGTGAAAATCAAACAGTTTTTTGTTACAAACTGTTAGAAACAATGGTGAAAATCAAACAGTTTTTTTGTTACAAATGTTGAAAACAATGTAAAATATCTTATTTGCAAGTGGCCATGTATACACTGGCATTGTGTGATGAAAAATAGTATATAGTAGTATAAAAGTAGTAACCCTACTAGTCATTTGGATCTTATGACTCTCTGAAAGGTGGAATGTTAAGAGTGGCTTCTTTGGCTTCCAACAAATCACAAATTAAAAATCCCTTGTCAATAAAAATAAAGTTTGCTTCTTTCAAAAGACCAAGGAAGCCTGGCTAGAGCATGGTTGGGATAACCACTCCTTTGTATTGGAATCTCAGTACAATCATAACAATGTCACATTCTCCATCCACCTAATTGTACATACCCCAAAAATTCAATTCTTTGATTGCATTATACATTGCATTTATCCAACAGCTAAACGCATTGCTCACAAAATGTTCACTACAACCAAAGGAGACTGCTGGTATGACATGTTTGTACTCAGCTTCATTATAGTAAGGAGTAATAGAGTAAGTAGTTCTGACGGCATGGTTGAATGCCATCGACTGTTCAAGTGAATTTGTATAAACATTCAAAATCAAGTCTTTTGAATCCAGTGAAATGTGCCAGTTGCTTTTCATTCAACAGACACACACTGAACAACTGATTGTTTCCTTTGATAAGGTTATGGACGCACAGAGGAAGATCTGAAGTTTGTCTGGTCTTCGTTGCTAGCAATTTATTAATTTGATTATTACTGCTGTTTTCACAAGTAAGAACTTCTGGAACTCTACAGGAAGAATCTGAAACACATGAAAGAATGACACCTTTTTTAATATTATGGAATGAATTCATTTCCATTAAAATAAATTAGTCAATTCACAGCTACCAGAATTCCATAGTAAAGAAGCCCATCTGTTGCACCCAAGAAATCTGATCCTAATGTTAATCAGGTGAATAAATGTCGGAAACTCCAATTTCTCCTAAATTCAATTTATGCTTTATCAGCAAATGATGAAGGTCTTAACACTCTTTACAACCTTGCTGAGTGCCTGCTTGAAAAATTAAAAGTTCTAGCATCATCTCAAGATATCCAGTGTACATTATGCACTGCTTCAGATGATATCACCAGCTCTTCTGCAAAAAAAAAGATTGAAGCTCAAAGATTTTATACCATTAAGAAGCAGTGCCAGGTGGATTTACTTTTCAAGAAACCAGATGATACCCAGAAAGATCTCAAGAATTTTATATAAAACAAAAAAGGATAATTAGATCAAATTATAATACGCTTTTAGTCACTGTGATATTTTTGAAGACTCTTTTTGACAGCACTAAATGTTGGTGCACTGTTAATGGTTCTAGCATCCTATTATTAATTGCATTAAAATTAGCTATTTACTTTGTTACAAGAGTCACTGTGATATTTTTGAGGGTATTTTTTATGGCACTAAATGTTGGAGCACTGTTAGTGTTTCCAGCATCCATTTCTTAATTGGCTTTAAGATTAACTACCTAATTTTTTATACTGTGTTAAAATTGTAATTTTCTCACCACATTGCCGGTAATAAAAGTATGATTCATTCTTTACCGTTATGTTTAGGACGGTCATCTAAAAATTACGAATTACCTGAATACTGAAATAAAATCAGTATTTATATATAAAAGACAAACCATTAATACCTGATGTATGTACCTAAATTTATTGATACTAGTAATACTTCTCATAAGTAATATGCTGCAGTCATTACACATAGTATATCAATGTTATTATCAGACACAAGTTGGGACTTGAAATATTTTTCTATTTATTACTTATTGTCCCATCCAGCAGGCAGTGAGCGAGATGGTACCACTGGGGAGGCACTCGCTTAACCCCCTTACCATGGAGAACTTATGTCAAATGACATATTGCATCGAGTTTTGTGTGCAGAAGGGACTTATATTTCTGATGTATTTGCTAAGAACCCACTAACAATTTGTAGCACCTGGTTGAGGTGCCTGTGCAAGGCAAACAGCCAGATACATGACTTGAGCTTTCTAAAACTTTTACTTCAGCAGGAGAAAGAATGCAGTGTGGTAGAAGAGAGAAAGGAGAATCCATATTGAAGTTAGTTTTACAGAAGATTGCCCCTGATATTTAACAAACTAGAATGGAAATAATTATATTAATTACCATGAGACTACCATCATATGAATTTCCTTTAATAACTTTGTTTAGATGTTGCACTTCTGTTCAAGAGGGCTGAAAATATAAATTTTCCGAAGTGCATCGACATAACAAATTCTTCAAATTACCGTGAAACTCTAAAATCACAGTTTTAAATAAAAAAATGTGCGAAATATGGGGTTTTCTGCTAGAACTAAAAAAACTACCACAGAAAGCGTCTTCTCATAGCACCAGACATTTAAAGCATTGTATTTTGCGACGTAACCCTTCACGCATATATCACATTTTCTGTATTTCAGTTTTTTCAATTTTATAAAAAGCTACACTCTTCCACAATATAAAACATCTTAAGCTGCAAATGACAACGCTGCTCTACAGTCCACAACATTGTTAGAAGTAAGAATATAATTAATTCTATCAAATATCATTGCCACTAAGGAACCCATGTACGTTAAACAAAATTTCGTAATTATCGTAGTTCCATCAAACAACGGGATTACTGGAGATCACGATTCTGCCAGGAGTTGTCATCATAATACTGCAGTGGTCAAATGAAAGACTTCACTAGAAATTCTTTCCGAAGTACATTTAACGGTTTCATGCTGGTCCAGACTGTATTACAACCTAATTTCTGATTGAAAATCATGGTCCAGGTTGTTTTACAACGGAATTACTGCTTGAAAATAATACGTCTTCCTACTGACTACAGCAGTATTCCAACGATATTACTGAATGTTGTTGTAGTGGAACCGCGAACTCCAGTAGACCCCAAACAAAGTGTTACAGTAAACAACAGAAATAACGAAATTAAGACAGTTATTCACTAGTCTGCTTTTCAACCAAAGAAGTTCACATATCGTAATTGCGACGTCACTTCCGAGTGCCGTGGTGGTGGGGGGATTTCTGCTCGGTATCGAGTGTAAACACAGACGGACGTCGTATAAGACGTCGAAGACCCATTCATATTAATCAAGATATTATCAAAGATCTCAATGATTAGGATATTGTAGTATTTGAGAGACCACACTCTTCTATTGGACACAGACAATATCTAGATCAAGATCACGATCAGTTATCTGTTATCTCTTCCCATGATCGGAGATAAAATTTTTTATAAGTTTATATATGTATTATTTCAATTTGAAAAAAAAGTATTTATACATGTAATTTATCAAATGTCTTTCATTAGAATTAACAGTGGTCACTAACTAACAAAGGCAATAATACGACGAAAGACAAAACTGTTAATCAACATGCGCACGGAAAAAAGATTTGTAGGACCAATTATTATTATTATTATTTCGTATCAGAAACATACAGTTACACAATTACAGTCATCAAATTATAATCGACCAGAACTTGGCCACTTCCAGTGCATTTTCTGAGGCATCATACAGTTCAGCTGCCGAGCAGGATGCTGGACACAGTTGACACTGGAGCATGTGCTGGACAGTCTGGTCCTCACCGCAGTCGCACTTGATATCACTGATCTCAGTATAGCCCCATCTTGCTAAATTCACTTTGGATCTGCCCACTCCTGATCTCAGCCTATTCAAAGATTTCCATGTCAACCATCCCTTGTCATAACCAGGTGGCAAAGATTCAGACACTCTTCCCCAGCCATGCGGAAGGGGAGCCTTAGCTTCCCATAGTTGTAACCTGGCTTCTTCAATTGTTGTTGTAAGTTCCTGAGATATTCTTAGGAAACTTTTCCTGGACTTAAGTCTTTGCCTGTGAGGGATATACCCATATAGTGGATGAGATTTTTCATGGTTCACTTTCCTCCTTTCCTTGTTCACTGCTATTTCCCTTCGAACAGAAGGTGGTGCTATTCCTGCGAGACGGTGGAGCCATTCGACTGGAGTTGATTTTAAGCAGCCTGTTATGATTCTGCACGTGTCATTAAGTGCAATGTCTACTTGTTTGGCATGGGTTGGACTGTGCCATACGGGACAGGCGTACTCTGCAGCCGAATAACATAGTGCTAAGGCAGAAGTTCTAATTGTTTCAGGTTGGCTGCCCCACTGCGATCCAGCCAGTTTTCTTATGAGATTGTTCCTACTGGAAACTTTCAGCTTGGAGTTCATGCAATGTTTCCTGAATGTAAGTGATCTGTCAAGGGTCACTCCTAGATATTTTGGAGTATCACAGTGTTCTAGTTCGACCCCCGACCATGTTACCTTTAACCTACGATTTGCTTCTTTATTCCTTAGATGAAAAGCACATATTTGTGTCTTCGTAGGATTTGGTTTAAGCTGGTTCGTGCTATAATACCTTGACAAATCTTCCAGAGCGTTGGTAAGGGTGCTCTCCACTGATTCAAAGTCTTTGCTCTGTGAGACCAGAGCAAGATCATCAGCATACACGAAACTCCTGCATTTGTGTGGTATAGGCTGATCATTGGTATATATGTTAAACAATAATGGGGCTAGCACACTTCCTTGGGGTAGACCATTCTTCTTTGGCCTCCAACGGCTACGCTGACCTTGGAAGTCAACAAAGAATCTGCGGTTCTGCAGAAGAGTAGCAATGAACTTACTAAGAATAAAATTCCTGGTCAGATTGTAGAACTTTACTAGTAGTAGGACCAATAAAAGAGTTTGAATGGATTTAGTCACACTTTCTACCTCTGCAGCATTATAGAACCGTATACGACACATAAACTTATAACTTATGGAGTAAGTAGAAAGGTCTTTTACAAAAGAACACTAATGCCGATGTAAGCCGCGGAACATAAAATACTATGTTTCAGAAAAATAACTCCTTAATTTTTTTTTTTACCACAAAGACGGAATATATTTGACAAACCACCAGGCGGAAAGGTCCGTAGTTATATTAATGGGACCTAGCGCTATCTGTGTCTACTTATTCAGGTCACTGATTCAAGGTAATAATATTATTAACAACATTAATTATGTGTAATCGTAAGTTTTCCCGGCGGATCTGATGTTTGAAGATCTCTCGGGCGTGCAGCCGGGTCATTTGGTCGTAAATGTACGAATTTTCGATGGCGTACCGTGCCATCATCTTCAGGTAGCGTCCAGTGGTCGGCGTGAGGAACGCAGTCCAGGACGCGACTGCTGGACTCCTCCGTGCGCATCCGACCCCGCCCTCCCACTCCCGCCGGGACGCTCCGATGGCGGTGGTGGGGGCGGTGCGTTACCGTGCGTCGAGCAGTGTCCATCAGTCTCAACGCCACCTCCGTCGCGCACAGTGCCTCGGCTCTGGTGTTTGCGGAGCCGCTTCAGTGCTGGGTTCCAAGCCTGGCTTAGTTGGAACCCGTTGTCTTTGTTTATGAGGTTACTCCGTAGCCGGATCTCGATGGCTTCCTTGTACACACAGTTTCAGTCCCAGAAGTGAGATGTGTTTCTCAGAACCTCGGTGTCCGGACACCGAGGTTCTGAGAAATTTGAAAATCAGTCCATTTCTGGTCTTCTCCCAGTGAAGGATTATTTGTATTAGGACGATCTGAATGAGCTCGATGAAAGATTGAAGTTACAGCGTCAGGACACTCCGCAAAACTTTATCAGAGCTAAAGAACTTTGTGAAAGAGACATTATACTGAAACATGTTGTGTAGGAACTCCATCCACCAGCAAGAAGGAATTTCCACAAATGTCATACAGTAGTCAAAGGACTTGACGATCTGTGGCAAGCTGATATTGTGGAAATGATCCCATATTCTCGTAAAAACAGTAGCTACAAGTATATACCGATGGTGATTGATACTTACTCAAAGTTCGCATAGGCATCACCTGTCAATACCAAGACAGGCAGTTTTGTTGCTGACGATGTGAAGAGAGTATTAGGTTGTCGTCGTGTTCCTAAATAGTTACAGACTGACAACGGAAAGGAATTTTACAATTCAGTGTTGAAGAAGCTCATGACTAGTCATGGTATTAATCACTGCTCAACATATATTCATCTTAAAGCATCAATAGTTGAACGTTTTAAAAGAACTATTAAGAATGCAATAATACAAGATGCAATAATACGATATGGTTCACATCGGTGGATTGAACTTTTTCCTCGGTTAATGTCAAATTATAACAACAAGTGGCATAGTAGCATCAAAATGAAATCCTATAATATTAAGGATAACTTTCGACAGTATACTTCCGTATTAGGACTACCACACTAGCAAAATTCAAAGTTTGTGACCATGTCAGAACCAATAGATTTAAAGAAAAGTTTGAGAAAGGCTATCTACCAAACTGGTCACCTGAGGAGTTTACCATGTAAAAAGTGAAATTAACAAATGTTGTAACTTATTTACTTAAAGATAATCAGGGTAAAGATACTGCAGGAGCATTTTATTGGCAAGAATAACATCTAACAAAACATCCAGGTACGTTTCTGGTTGAACGAGAGATAACGAAAAAAATAATACAGCACATAAAACATGGATAAATATAAAAGATTATTTAAATTATGAAGTTTTTATCAAAAAACAATAATAAAATACATGTTTTGTTTATTTTTTCCTATTCATCACATATATTAGACTACAACAATTACAGTGTGTAGATAAAAGACATAAATACTAAACTATTTGATTATTTTTACAATATATTTGTATAATTCATGGATTTTTTTTCAGCATTCTTTTATAGCGTATTGGTAAAAGAATAAGCACTAAATTACTTGTCTTTTTTCAGTGGATAAAGGATTATTCATATCACATATTTGGATAGCTCATGGGTAAATCGTCCCCCCCCCCAATTCACCATATTCTGCAACATATACAGTGCATAAATGTTTTTATAACATATTTTTGACTGTTACTGTTTTTGGTTCTTTATCCACCACTGAGATTCTTTGATATTTAATACCTATTACGAAATTACAGTGCACTGAAAAAATCTGTCAGTTCCTTATGACAACATCAACTATTTAATACAGATAACTGTAAGTCACCAACAACTATTTACAACATTGCACCATCAAGTATCTACAAATCATGTTTGCCACAGGTCAACATCAACTCTTGACCACAAGTTACCATCAGTTATTTACAACAGGTCACGTCTACTATTTAAAGAGTTCAGGTCAACATCAACAACACTACTATTTACAGCAGATAACCATACAATATATACGACCCATTCCACCACCATTACTCTGTATATATAATATATACACACAGATAAACGATATAATTACTCTCCATTCACATATTTACTAAAGTAGAGACTTTTGGCCCCATGATAGGGTTCCAATCCTATTAAGGTAAATGGCATAGCTTTCATCATCCGATCAAGACAAACCCAGACTGGATACCTCAATAGTTGTGATTTTATGAATGTTTTTTTCCCCAAACAGTTGTTTAGTATTGTATTTGGTTGGAGCTCCAAGTCAACATTCAATATAATCTTTTATGGTAAGTTTTTGTTTTGTTTTGTTTCTGATGCATCCAGACATTTGGCGCGTCTTGAGGTTTGGTTAGATTATAGTCGGAATGCGTACTTCCACAATAATGGAACAACTCGCCTCATCTTTCATAACCCAAACAAACTTCTCGTTATAAGTTTACATCTCGAAAGATTTTTTTGATTTATATCCAAGTGTGTCGAATTCCTCCATGTTGCGTCTCTTTACTTTATATGGATCACAACCGTTCATTTCCATGGTTTCCCCAAATCACTCCAGGCAAATGCCGGCATGCTTCCTTCAAAAGGCCATGGCCGAATTCCTTCCCATTCCTTGCCCCCATCCTTGCCCCCCATCCTTTCCCGTCTCTAAGGGGACACCCAAAATTACGTGAGGTGAAATAGGGGGGGGTCCGGCGAAATCTCACCAGATCTCAGCAAGGGGGAGGGGGGGGGGTCTACGGAAATCTCACGTGAGATTTTGCGAAAAATTTGAGGACAGTAGAGCAAAAAAAAAAGGTCTGCAATTTGCGGCAAAGTCGATTTTAGGAGGTTATTTCGTCAAAAAAGTTAGGGTGTGACCTAAAAAAAAAAGGTCTACAAAAGTTTCCAGGTCGATTTCTATGGGGGGTTCTCACGGACCAGATCTCACAAGAGGGGGGGGGGGTCCGGCCAGATCTCACGAAATCTCACCAGGGGGGAGGGGGGTCCAGAAATCCGGAAAAACACCTCACGTAATTTGTGGATGCCCCCTAAAGACCTCGATGTTAAAAAGAGACGTAAAGCAGTTAAAAAAAAAAACAACCGTTCACCAAATAGATGAAATTGTATGTTTCCATATAAATTAGTTTCGGGCATATAAACTGCGGAGTAGCGAATTCATAGCGAAATCGGTACATGGTTTACACAGATCGACTATACACATTCCGACGTAGACCGGCCTGCTAAAAATTATCCGCACTTTTACCATGTCCAAAGCCACAAAATCTTTCTCACATGGAAATACATATGAAATTTGTTGAACCTATGTGTTTGTGGGCCAAGCGGCAGCCCACCCAATCTTCACAATTTCAAGTCCTGGTGTTTTCTAATATCATCCATTGTTTTTCGAAAACTGAATCCCATGGTAAATTTCATTAACGTCATGGGCCAGTTTAAACAATGGTTCCGCTAGCCACGTCTCAAGGTTTTTCCCCAAGAAATAGTCGAAACGCTTCGTATGCGCAAATGAGGTGATATGCAGTGGCAAAAGGGCGGTGGTCCTGTAATGCTGTGGAGTGAGAGGCATTAGGGTTGAGTCTGCATGTATGAAAGTGTTTCAATAAACATACAAAGTCCAGGTAAACGACGAATGGTGCACGCTGCTTGTGCAAAAAATCTTTAAGGTATTGTCTTCGTCGCCATGTAGATCGACACTTATAGAGTATACCCTTGCACAAACAATCTCATGGCGCTCCAAGAGAACTTTTCGAGTCAAATGCTGCAGGTATCTATCACAAATGGGAAGTGCAGCTGAATTTTTAGTTATTGAAGATCTGACTAAACACGACTAGTTCTTGATCCAGCAATAGTGAAACTTACCTTCGTCCTCGGTAACCAACAACATGTTAACATGGAATCCGCGTTTGACTGCAGCATGATGGAGGGGACTTACAACAATACTTGTTTATGGGTGAAGGAGAGCTTTTAAACCCAAATCAACAAGTGGTTAGAAGAGGCTGTTGCTGCTAGACACAACTTGCACTTTTAGTTCACGACTAGTGCTGTATTATAGATTAGCAATTCCAGATTGACTTACTTCTATTAGATTTTTAAAAAAGCTTTCGACTCTGTGCGTCACAGTAGATTACTTACGAAACATCGTGGTTATGGCATATCTAGACCAATATGCGACTGGATTGCAGACTTTCTGAAGCGTGGAACGCTTTGCGTAGTTCTCGACGGTGAGCATTTATCACGGACCGAAGTGATGTCTGGGATTCCCCAGGGAATGTGATAGGGCCATTGTAGTTTCCATGTACATTAATGATTTGTACGAGGTAATAAGAGGGGTGGGGGAAGGATATTTGCCAGTGATGTTATTATTTATCGTAAGTAAAAATCCAGGACGACTGCGCTTTGTTGCAAGCCGATGTTATGAAAATAATCGCGTGGTACAAAGACTTGCAGCTGGAGTTAAACGCTAAAAAATAACAAGTCATGCATATAAATAAAAAGGTGACACCATTTAGCTCTGAATATACAATAAATGGCATACTCCTTAGAACGGCAGATTCCGCCAAATACCTAATAATCTGATGTGCAATGAACATATTGAGAAGATCCAATGCTCCGATTTTCAAGTCGTAATTTAAAACAGTTTACACCAGAAGTTAAATAAATTTCATACAAAGCTTTGGTGCGTCGTAACTCAGAATATTGTTGTTCTGCGTGGGGCCCCCATCAAAAAGGTTTAATGGACACATTGGAGAATGTCCAGAGAAGAGCAACCCTATTCGTGACAGATATAGAGCCAAAGAAACTGATATAGGCATGCGTATGCAAACACAGAGATATGTAAACACTCAGAGTACGGCACTGTGGCCGGCAATGCCTATATAAGACAACAGGTGTCTGGCGCAGGCGTTAGATCGGTTACTGCTGCTACAATGGCAGGTTATCACGATTTAAGTGAGTTTTAATGTATGTTGTAGTCGGCGCACGAGAGATGGGACACAGCATCTCCGAGGTAGCGATAAGGTGGGGATTTTCCCGTACGACCATTTCAGGAGTGCATCGTTAATATCGGGAATCCGGTAAAACATCAAATCTCCGACATCGCTTCGGCTGGAAAAAGATCCTGCAATTCCGATACAAACGACGACTGAAAAGAATTTCAGTGTGACAGAAGTGCAACTCTTCCGCAAATTGCTGCGGATTTTAATGTTGGGCCATCAACAATTGTGAGCGTGCGAACCATTCAACGAAACATTATCGATATGGGTTTTCGGAGCAGAAGGGCCACTCGTGTACCCTTGCTGAGTGCACGACACAAAGCTTTACACCTCGCATAGGTCCGTCTACACCAACATTGGACTGTTGATGATTGGAAACATGGTGCCTGGTCTGAAGAGTCCCCTTTCCAATTGCATCGAGCGGATAGACGTATATGGGAATGGAGAATACCTAATGAATTCATCGACTCTGCATGCCAGCTGGGAACTGATTAAGCTAGTGGAGGCACTGTAATGGGATGGGGCATGTGAAGTTGGAGTGACATGGGATTAGGGATTGGAATCCAGCAAAGCAGAATCCTGCAATCCCGCGGGATCCCGCATCATTAGACAGTCCCACGGATACCGCACAAAATTAAGCGAATCCGCAAAATGCAGCGAAATTGTGTGTCAGCCTTCGTGACACGCTGCCCCGTCGTTTTCCGGCCTGACTCGGTCTCTATAGTACGTACTGCACTATTTCCCTGTCCCCTTGCAGTTCACATTTGACTCGAGTGAATAAACGTTTGTTTTTCTCAACCTTCGTCATTCGTAAGTAAATAGATGCAATTTCATAACGATCGCATACCTATTTATTTAGCAGCTATCAAAAAGCAATTGCATATCCTTTGATTTATTGTTGTCTCGACCGCCTCCTCAGTGCGTTTGTAACACATGTTCATTGACGAAAGCCACCTGCTTACGTGTGCCGCTGTGGCTTTCGATTAATCCCTCTTGGGATGATTTGGTCAATCGCCAGAATACATTATTTTTGAGTGCATAAAATGCGTCCTTTTAACTCCTTGTTACTATTTCGACTAAAGGCAAAACAAGTTATAATGAAGTCTTCACTGTTATATCGCCGAATTATGTCGTTAAAAAAAAAAAAAACTTTACAGCTGCCTCCGCTGTCTTCCTCAAACGCCGAGAGAAATCTCCTTATTTACCAAAAAAAAAAAATACTCTAAAAATGTCGTTACTAGACAATTTACTAGACAAATTACTAGACAATTTACGTCTTGGTAGGTAGTTCCTTTTAATAACAATGAATCAACTGTAATATCGATCAAGAATCCAGGATTCCACAAAAACAATTCTTGTAAAAATAGGCCAAGTCTAGTGCTTGTGCAGTGACAAATAGTTATTAGATCTTGTTCTGAGCTAAGTCTACACTTTACAGAGTATATCACTTCATTTTGTGAAATATAATGCTTTCTCTCAGTGTTATGGAACGTTTGTTTAGAATAATAATTAAAAAACCTGGTGACTTGGCATTATTATGCATACCATGTTTTTTAACTGATGTGATGTATTCTAAGGCACATAATATGAAATAAGACTGAATATTTTCCAATTTTTATTATTTACTAGCTGGTACCCACAACCTCGTGTTTGTAAAGAATTTGGATGGACAACTACCGACCTAACCACCATAGTGCACGATGGGAGAGTCGATGCTATTACCACACAAAAACGCCAGTCATCTGCGCTATGTAGTTCAGGCAGCAAAGTAAAATATGCAGACACACGTGTCTTTGGTCGAAATACGAAAATATCTTTGATCGAACAGTTTCAACCACCATATCTCCCACACTACCACAGTTACCGAAATTCAGCCAACGTTGTTATCGACCGGTAACTCTGTGCTACTACCAGTGATCTGCGCTAGATAGTTTTGGCTGAAAAGTGATACACCATGACACATACGTTTTTTTGTAGAAATATGAAAGTGCCGCAGGTCGAACACTTTCAACCACCATATCACCCATACCTCCATACCTGCCGACATCTTACCACCACAGTACACGATAGGAGACACGATACCACTACCACACACAAACACCAATTGTCTCTGCTGTGTAGTTGTGGCAGCAGAGTGACATATACGGAGACACATGTCTTTGGCCGAAATTCGAAAGTATCCTTGATCGGCCACTTTCAACCACCATATCTCCCACACTACCACAGTTACCGAAATTCAGTTAACGTTGTTATCGACCCGTGACTCTGTGCTACTACCACACACAAACACCAGTGATCTGAGCTAGATAGTTTTGTCTGAAAAGTGATACACCATGACACATGCGTTTTTGGTAGAAATATGAAAGTGCCGCAGGTCAACCACTTTCAACCACCATATCTCCCACACCCCCATAGCTAATGACCTCTAACCACCATATTACACGATAGGAGACACGATACCCCTAGCACACAGAAACACCATTGGTCTATGCTATGTAGTTGTGGCAGCAGAGTGACACATACGGAGACGCATGTCTTTGGTCGAAATACGAAAATGCCCTGCATCGAACACTTTTAATCATCATATCTTCCACATCCCCACAGCTATCGACATTCGGCCAACGTTTTGCACGACAGGAAACCCCATGCTACTTCCACACGCAAAGACCAGTGATCTGTGCGAGGTAGTGGTGGCGGAAAAGTGAAATATAGGAAAACACACTCCATTTATATATATATATATATATATATATATATATATATATATATATATATATATATATATATATATATATAAGATTTCAACTCCGCCATTGCTGGTCCCAAGCCCAGATGAGAAAGGAGGAGGGTTAGAAGATGGGCCAACCCCCCACTTCTGTAAAAACAACCGGGTTAAAGAAAAATACAAAAGGAATAGCCGGACGGATCAAAACGTGGGAAAAACTGGACATGTGAATGGTTTATCTGGATTTAGAATTGGAACATGGAACGTAAAGTCAGTCATGACCGGGGGAATTAAACAACTTGGAGAAACACTCGGTAAATATCAGTGCCTAGTGACAGCAGTTCAAGAAACAAGACTTCCTCAGGGAGTTATGAAGATTGGAGATACGCACACACTCTTCAACAGCAATGAGCTGAGTCAAGCCTGGACTTGAGGCGTTGGATTTGCTATCAATAATAAAGTCATTTCAGCTCTCAATAAATGGTCTCCAGTAAGCGACCGCCTCTGCTGGATGATATTAAATGCTAAACCATATAAGATCTGCATAGTAAACTGCCATGCCCCCTCAGAGGATGCGGATGAAGAAACAAAGAACAATTTCTATTTAGAGCTAGAAAATGTCGTAGAAGGACTACCAAGGCACTCAATCCAACTGGTAGTAGGAAATTTTAATGCCAAAGTGGGAAGAGAAAGGGAGTATCGCCCAACAATTGGCCCTGATAGTATTCATGAGACAAGCAATGTAAACGGTATCAAGCTAATTAACTTCGCTGAAACAATGAGAATGACCATCAGAAGCACGTACTTCCCACGTAAAGAAGTACACAAGGTTACCTGGATTTCCCCAGATGGAAGTACAAACAACGAGATTGACCATGTTCTAGTTGACCGAGGGCACCATGGGAGTGTCAAACATGTACGTTCCTTCCGCGGTGCAGATATGAACTCCGACCACTTTCTGGTTATAGTGAAATTACGTCTGAAACTGTCCACCAAATGGCGAAATAACGCACAAAGATTAGTCCGCTTTCACAATGAAAAACTGAAAGATATAGCAGTGAGACAGCGTTACCAAGAAAAAGTTGCAGAACACCTCACAACATCGGAAGACCCTAACAGTGTGGAAAGTTCATGGTTGGCACTGAGGAACGCAGTGCTATTAAGCGCAAATGAAGAGCTCGTTTTCCCACCAAAACATAAAAGTAAACCTTGGTTTGACGAGGAATGTCGGATGTCCGTGGAGACTAGATCGGCAAAGAGGTTGAAATGGTTAGACAACAATCAGAAGAAACAAGAACAGCTTATTATGAAGCGAGGAGAAATACAGACCAGCTCATAAGGAGGAAGAAACGGGAACACCAAAAAAATCTGTTGAAAGCAGTTGAAGAGACAAAGTCATCACGCTCCTTTTTCCAGGCCTCGAGATTTACCAGAGGTGTCTACCAGCAACATACATTGGTTCTGACAAATGAGACTGGTGAAGTGGTACCACCATTAGAGCAGGCAAACCTGTTTAAAAAACATTTTGAGAGTTTATTGAACAATGACAGCCCAGGAATGTTGACAACTCAGATAAGAGTCCAATTTGATAGAGAGGAAATTCCTGAACCATCAGAGGAAGAAATCGGTGTTGTGCTAAAGGCCCTCAAGAACAACAAGGCTCCAGGTGGTAGTGGTATCACTGCTGAGATGCTCCGCCTGGGGGGTAGAGCACTGACTGAGGCATTGAAGCGGTTAATATTTAACATCTGGACAGAAGAAAAAATTCCTGAAGAATGGAAAGGCGCAATTATATGTCCCATAGTCAAGAAGGGAGATGTCACACAAGTGTCTAACTACCGTGGGATTTCACTACTTGAGATCGGTTACAAAGTATTTACAATGCTGCTCCTAAACCGCTTGAAACCATTGGCCAATGAGATAATAGGCTCTTACCAATGTGGCTTCACCTCTGGACGGTCGACTCACGACCACATATTTACCTTGAGGCAGTTAACAGAAAAATATTATGAATATGATCGGGAACTACACCTCGTCTTCATTGATTTTAGACAAGCATATGATAGCATTGATCGCTCCATGTTATGGAAAGCACTAGAAGAACTTGGCATCCCATCCAAATACATCAGACTCGTAGCAGCTTGTTACTCCCAATCAACTTGCCAAGTGAGATTTGGCAACCAGCTATCATCACCTTTCGGAATTCAAAATGGACTGCGACAAGGAGATCCACTGGCGCCAATACTATTCAACTTGGCCTTGGAAAAAGTAAGACGCGACACTGGCCGCAACAGAGAAATGGATATGGTGGGAACAGACACAATCCTGGCATTTGCTGACGATGTTGTGATACTTGGTGACACCGAGGAGCAAGTAATTTCTGACACTTCACGATTTCTCCTTAACGCGAATCAAATAGGGCTGGTAGTGAACGAGAGTAAAACAAAATATCTCGTTGTCTCGCGACATCAAACTCATCTCCCCTCCATTATTGTTGACGGGTGTTCCTTCGAACGAGTAAGAGAATTTAAATACCTGGGATCCATATTGACCAGTAAAAGTGAAGTAACAAAAGAGGTGCAGCATCGATTGATAAACGGCAATCGCATCTTCTTCAGCCTAAATAATCTTTTCAGATCCCGGCTGATATCACAAAAAAACAAGATTCGGCTGTACACGACATTAGTACGCCCGGTAGTTTTATATGGTTGTGAAACTTGGGCAACTTCAGCAACAACTGAAGAAACAATTTGTGCGTTCGAGAGAAAGGTACTTCGCAAAATATATGGACCCCGTCTACAATATCAGAGAAGCTAAATGGGAACGAAGAACAAAAGAAGACGTTTACCAGCGGTATGCAAAGCCACACATCGGCCGAGTATTATGGCAGAAGAGGCTACAGTGGTTTGGGCACATACTCCGAGCCGATGGATCCCTCCCGAACCGTGTTCTCCACTCACAACCTGCTGGAAGACACCCAAAGGGACGACCGAAGACGAGATGGAAGGATCGGGTATTGGCTGTCCTCAAGCAAGTGGAGCCGACAGCGGCAGAAGAGGAGGCTGGGGACCGACAACGTTGGACCACCATCTGTACTAAATGTCTCCTTTACCGAAGTTGTGACTGACTAGTGTTTTTTATTATTATTATTTCTGTCTTACTTATTATTTAATATATATCTCTGTAGTTGTATAATGTGCACTACGTTTCTGTTATATTTATGGCCTGTACCCTTTGAATTCTGCTATAGACCTTAATGGTACGTGAAAGCAATAAATGATGATGATATATAAGATTTCAATAATTGGTTTAGATTTAAAAACAAAAATGTAAAACCTCAGAATATACTTAAGGCATGCTAATAAGTTTTAATGTCATCTGGCCAATTAAAATATTGCTAACTGTTAATTTTTATCATGTAACATTAAAATTGATTTAATAATTTAATTAACAGTCGCTTATTATTTAATTTATTAGCGCTTTGAATAACTATGTATTAAATATATCCCGCGGGATTGGTACAAATTCCTCAAAAATCCCGCGGAATTGAAAATACTGCGGGATTGCAATCCTTACGTGGGACACATGATACGACTCTGATAGATGACATGTACGTACGCATCCTGGCTGATCACCTGCATCCTTTCATGTCCACTGTGCATTCCGACGGACTTCATCAATTCCAGCATGACAATGCGACACCCCACACGTCCAGAATTGCTACAGAGTGGCTCCAGGAACACTCTCTGAGTTTAAACACCTCCGCTGGCCACCAAACTCCCCAGACATGAACAATATTGATCATATATGGGATGCCTTGCAACGCGCCGTTCAGAAGAGATCTCAACTCCCTCGTACTCTAACGGATTTATGGAAAGCCTGGCCATGTGGGAATCAGGGGGAACGAGGCATCTGATGTAGCTGCCAAGTTAGCCTGCGACAAGGTCAGAACAGACTTTGCTCCGGTCCCAGAGTCTGACCTTGCAGCGGCGGCGAAGAGATTTGTTTTTGATTTTTGGCAGAGGCAGTGGCTGGAAGTAGAGCATAATAAGCTCCAGTTGGTCAAACCGACCGTTCAGCCACGGAGCAGCTCCTTTAAGCGGGCGAGAAGAGAGATGAGGTTCTTCTTACTCGCCTCAGTATAGGAGACTGTCCTCTGACTCATGGTTTCCTTCTCCGCCGAGAGGACCCTCCGGAATGTAATGCCTGTGGCGTACCTTTGACGGTGCGTCACATTTTAACTGACTGTGTTTTATTTTTGGATTTAAGGGCAGACGTTGGACTAATCAACGAACTGTCCTTTATTTTAAATAATGACGCTGGCAAAGTGACTAATGTTTTAAAATTCTGTGTGCTAGCCGGTCTTTTCCCGAAAATTTTGGGAAGACCGGCCTAAGTTTTTAAGGTGGATGAGTGGCCATTTTACAGCCGTTCATCCATACACACAGTTACTCTTTTAACCATTAGTTCTAAGTTTTTAATCTGGTTGGCCCGTTTACAGCCAACCAGATATGGTTTGTAAAGGTCGTATTTTTATGGCCCATTTACAGCCAACATTTTAGTATTTTACATCGGCCATGCAGAAGGTAATATTGTAACTTTAAGCCACATTGCCAAGCTGGTTGTTGTTAGGGTGCTAATGACCCCGTCGTCGACGCGCCTTTAAGCTCCAATAATAATCTATATACATGTATATAAAAATCAATGCCACTTTTCGTTGTAATTTTATAACTCAAGAATGGGCTCACCTATCCAAACCAAATGTTTAGGCTTTGTTCGGAATATTTAGTAGATGGTTTATGTGAAGTTTGCACAAAATCGGTCAAGCAGTTCTTCATTTATCACATTTTTTGTAACAAATGAATTCAATAAATGGCGGATCGTTTTGTTAATGGGAATTGTGCTGTCAAATTGAAACTTTTTTCAGTGTTGACAGGCAAGCATGTTGTTATGTCAGGGAGCGTGCATAAACCACGTAGCTCCAATTTGGCCTCCTGTGAACCCCCCTCCCCCCCTCCCCCCACCCCGTAGCCCTACGTGGCTTTTGCCTCCCCCCCCCCCCCCCACGTAGCACGTAGCTTTTTTCCCTTTTGATTCCAGAAAACATTTTGTTATGTTTTCTCTCGTCAGACTATTGTAAATTACATAGGGAGATAATTAACTGAGGGAAATAAATATTCACATGCTGTTGTGAGTTCTATTCCTCATTTTAACTGTGAAAAATGTTATGAAAGGAAAGCTACGTGGACTGGCTCGGAACCCCCTCCCCCCCCCTGGACCGAGCCACGTAGTTTGTGCACGGTCCCTCATTCATGCGGTCGTTTCATTTTGGACGTGCTTCGATTAAAGCAAATTGTCAGCCATATTGTTGAGTGCATTCATACAAACGGCGAGTCTTGAATTGTTCAAATTTACTATGTATATGTGTGCGTGTACTTTTCTCAGTTTTTAGCGAGCCGTCGGTGTTTCATATCGTCTACAGGCTTTATTTGAATTAAATTGTCAAACGCATTTACACAAACGGTAAGTTTTGAACTGTTGAATTGAATTACATGTATGTAAACTTATTGTGTGCATACGGGTGTTTTATTCTTTTGTACCAGATGGAAGCACGTCGATTTAAAAATGAATTATTTAATGACATTTTTATATACATTGACGTATTTCCATACACACGTATACACACATGTATAAATACTGATACACCACTATTAATGTAGCAATTTGTTTTGAATTTGATTTTTTTATATGAAAGAAAAAGGCCACGAGCCAGACGAGCAAATATAGGTCGGCGAACGCGTAATGCAAATGATGTGGCATTACTAAGACGATCACAGACTGCAGATGAACGCGCACAAGCTAATGCATCGCAGCGTGAACGTAATGCACGAAATAGATCTGTTGACCCTGTAGCTGTACTGAATCTTGCACGGCGATCACGAATACGTCGAGCTGTTTTGGCTGAAATGATGCGTGCTGCTTTTAATTACAACAGTCAGATTGATTATAGTATGTACGGATACATTGGAATGATGGACGCAATATGTCCACATTGTGATGCGGCTAACTTTCGAGGTGAAACGCCCGGCATGTGTTGTGCTAACGGCAAAGTGAGATTGCCAGCATTAGAAACTCCACCCGAACCATTGTATTCATTTATTTTTGGGACATCTCAAACGTCGAAGCCATTTTTGAGTCATATTCAACAATACAATTCGGCATTTCAAATGACTTCTTTTGGTGCTACTAAAATTATTAGAGATAATTTTATGCCGACGTTTAAGGTAAATACTTCAACAGGATTGTCCCATGTTTATATCAATCTGAATCATAAGTATTCGATAGTTTTAAAAATTCTGATCCAACATCTACCTAAAATTGCATACATGTGACAGATTCAGGGCCAGATTTATCATCAAGCTGGTTTGTCATTGCCATACCCCAACGCTGATCATCAATTTTTGCAAATTTATTTTATTGGTGATGAAAATCGTGAATTGGATCAACGTTGTGCAATTGTTTCGAATACAAGACGAGAAATTATTCGTGAGCTACAAAGGCTTTTCCATTAGCATAATGCATTAGTTCAATTGTTCAAAATTGCTCTCGATCGTATGCCATCTGATAATCACAAAATCGTAATAAGTGCTGATAGAAACCTTTTTTGGAGAGCATGCAAGGCGATTCAATGCACCGATAATTGATGAGGTTGCAATTGTAATTCTTGGTGATCAGTTTCAATCCCGTGATATTGTACTTCATCGCAGAAATGAGCAATTGCAACGTGTTTCGGAACTTCATCGTAGTTACGATGCATTACAATACCCAATATTGCATTGGAAGATGACGATGGCTACCATATCAATATACCAATGATTGATCCACTAACAGGTAAATAATTTACCTATTTTCAGTGTGTTGACATTTCATTTGTATAATTTTCTAAAGTAACATTTTGCACTTATTTTTAGGTCTACATGTACAGAAAAAGTTAGTGCCATGAATTTTTATTCGTATCGATTGATGGTTCGTCCACAAGAACAAAATTATATCTTGAGATGTGGTAAACTATATCATCAGTACATCGTTGATATGGATGCCAAAATAGAAACTGAACATCTTAATTTTATTCGTTTCAACCAAGCAAAATTAAGATCCGAAGAATATATTCATTTGCAAGATGCGATAGCGAATGATGCTAATGTTAATGACATCGGACGTTTAACTATATTGCCATCTTCGTATATTGGCAGCCCACGGCATATGAACGAATATGCACAAGACGCAATGTCTTATGTACGAAAATACGGTCGACCGGATCTGTTCATTACATTTACATGTAATCCGCAGTGGGATGACATCAAATATAATTTATTTGAAGGAAAGTCGACAACTGATCGTCATGACATTACAGCACGTGTTTTTCTGCAAAAATTGAAAGCACTTATGGATTTAATTGTGAAATTATGTGTATTTGGAGAGGTGAGTTGCCATATGTACTTCATCGAATGGCAAAAAAGGGGATTGCCGCACGTACATATATTAATTTGGCTGATACATAAAATAACTCCGGATCAAATCGATAACGTTATATCAGCTGAAATTCCTGATAAAACTGTTGATCCTGAGTTATTTCACGTTGTCGTTAAAAACATGATACATGGTCCGTGCGGTGAACCAAATATGAATTCGCCATGTATGATTGATGGAAAGTGTTCGAAACGATACCCAAGGTAATTGACTTCAGACACAATAACGGGCAACGACGGATATCCGTTGTATCGACGTAGATCACCTAGTGATAATGGCAAAACGGCAACCATTAGAATGCGTAACCAGGACGTTGAAGTTGATAATCGTTGGGTGGTTCCGTATTGTCCATTATTATCGAAAATATTCAATGCTCATATAAGTGTGGAGTATTGTAATTCAGTCAAATCCATTAAATATATTTGCAAGTATGTAAATAAAGGGAGCGATATGGCTGTTTTCGGTGTTGCTGGTGATAATAGAAATGATGAAATTACTCAGTATCAAATGGGGCGCTATATTAGTAGTAATGAAGCTGTCTGGAGGATTATGTCATTTCCAATGCACGAAAGACATCCTGTGGTTGTTCACTTGGCTGTGCATCTTGAGAATGGCCAACGTGTTTATTTTAATGAAGCAAATGTATTGGAAAGAGCAGCACAACCACCAGCGACTACGCTGACCGCTTTATTCAAATTATGCGAAACTGATACATTTGCGATAAATTTGTTATATTCTGAAGTGCCTCAGTATTACACATGGAATGTGTCTTCGAAAAAATGTCAAAGATGTAAACAAGGAACAGCAGTCGATGGGCATCCAGGCATTTTCCAAACAGATGCAATTGGGAGAATATACAGGGTGTTACAAAAAGGTACGGCCAAACTTTCAGGAAACATTCCTCACACACAAACAAATAAAATATGTTATGTGGACATGTGTCCGGAAACGCTTACTTTCCATGTTAGAGCTCATTTTAGTTTCGTTAATATGTTAGTACGCTCTCCTGACCTCAACCCTCTTGACTTCCATTTATGGGGGCATTTGAAAGCCCTTGTCTACGCAACCCCGGTACCAAATGTAGAGACTCTTCGTACTCGTATTGTGGCTGTGATACAATACGCCATTCTCCAGGGCTGCATCAGCGCATCAGGGATTCCATGCGACGGAGGGTGGATGCATGTATCCTCGCTAACGGAGGACATTTTGAACATTTCCTGTAACAAAGTGTTTGAAGTCACGCTGGTACGTTCTGTTGCTGTGTGTTTCCATTCCATGTTTAATATGATTTGAAGAGAAGTAATAAAATGAGCTCTAACATGGAAAGTAAGCGTTTCCGGACACATGTCCACATAACATATTTTCTTTGTTTGTGTGTGAGGAATGTTTCCTGAAAGTTTGACCGTACCTTTTTGTAACACCCTGTATACAGTATATCCAAACAATGCTGAGTGTTTTATTTGCGATTATTATTAGTTAACGTCAATGGCCCAAAATCATTTCAAGAATTGAGACCAGTCAACGGTCATTTGTGTCAAACATATCGTGAAGCAAGTAAACTCTTGCATTTGTTGGAGGATGATGCACATTGGGATTCAACACCTCATGATGCATCTACTTCAGCTCATCCACAACAAATACGAATGCTATTTTCCATTATATTATCAACATGTATGCCATCTAATGCACTTGAATTATGGAACAAATATAAACATTATATGGCAGAAGATATTTTAATTCGTATGCGCCATCATGCAAGAAATCCTGATTTGTTGATTACCTTGAAAATGTACAACGAAGCTTTGATAATAATTGAAGATATGTGTGTAACGATTGCAAATAAAACATCAGTACAATTGGGTATGACCACACCAAATCGTGAGATGCACGATTTGTTTGATCGTGAATTGCAACGTGAGCAGGAATTCAATTCTAATGATTTGTGTTTATTTGTATAATCGAATATAACCAAATTGAATATTCAGCAAAAACATGTATATATGACACAATCATGTAAGCCGTTTCCAATAATGCAGGTGGATTATATTTCTTGGATGCACCTGGTGGTACAGGCAAAACGTTTGTTATATCATTGATTTTAGCGACTATTCGATCGGAACAGAAAATTGCATTGCCACTTGCATCTTCGGGAATTGCTGCTACATTATTAGAAGGTGGTCGGACCGCACACTCTGCATTAAAATTGCCATTGAATGTACAGGTGATTGAAACTCCAACTTGCAATATTTCGATAAATTCTGCTATGGCAAAAGTTCTGCCATTAACGTCAATTATTTTATGTGATGAGTGTACAATGGCGAATAAAAAATCACTAGAAGCATTTAATCGAACAATGCAAAATTTACGTGGTAATCAACAGCTTTTTGGTGGTGCTCTGATATTACTGTCAGGGGATTTTCGTCAAACATTTCCTGTCATTCCTAGATCAACTCCTGCTGATGAAATAAATGCCTGTTTGAAGTCATCAGTTCTTTGGAGATATATACAAAAATTGACACTGAACATTAATATGCGTATTCACCTACAAAATGATCCAGCTGCCCATGAGTTTTCAAAACAATTCTTAGAAATTGGTGATGGCAAAATACAAATCGACAGTACCAACGGATTGATCGCTGTAGCGAACAATTTTTGTACAATTGCGCAATCGATAGATGAATTGATTGAATGTGTTTTTCCGAATATTCTTCAGAATTACAGAAATCATGATTGGTTGAGAGAACGCGCCATTTTAGCACCGACGAACATTCATATCTATGCCATTAATTTTCAAATTCAAGCGAAACTGCCAGGTATAGTCACGACATATAAATAAATTGACAGTGTGATGAATCAAGATGAGGCAATGAATTATCCAATTGAATTTTTAAATTCATTGGAACCGGCTGGTATGCCACCGCATTGCTTGAATCTGAAAGTTGGTTCTTTGATTATATTATTGTGAAATATCAATCCACCAAAACTGTGTAATGGCACCAGATTGACAGTGAAAAAGTTATTGCCAAATTTGAAGTTACGATCTTAACTGGTAAATCAAAAGGAGAAGTTTGTTTGATACCGCGTATCCCTATGATTCCAACTGATATGCCATTTGAGTTCAAACGATTAAAATATCCTGTGCGTTTATCATTTGCGATGTCCATCAACAAGGCCCAAGGGCAAACACTTCAGCGTTTGTGGTGTGAATTTGGAAGAATCATGTTTTTCACATGGCCAACTTTATGTTGCCTGTTCCAGAGTCGGTACCCCTAGTGTTGTTTATTCATGCTCAAAATGGAAAAACAAAAAATATTGTTTATCCAAATGTTTTGGATTAAGTTTTAAAATAGCTAACAATTAATCAAATATTTTGTTTTGTTTGAATAAATGAATTTGATGTTCCAATTAATTTTTTTTATTATTTCACTTTATACGTAGCGAAGCACGTACCGGGCCGCTAGTAATAATAATAATAATAACATGGACAGCCCTGCAGAATGTATGGTACCAACACCCTCCAGCACTACATCAGACATTAGTCGAGTCCATGCCAATTCGTGTTGCGGCTACTCCTGCGTGCTCACGGGGGCCCTATATGATATTAGGCAGGTTTACCAGTTTCTTTGGCTCTTCAGTACATATAGCTGAAGAGTGTAAGAGCGATGTACGAAGGAGTTAGTTTTGGAAGATTTGGAACATGGAAGGCATTGTTCTCGGCAGAAAGCTAATTGAAAAATTCACGATTGACCTATTTCATGATGACAACAAACATGTATTACTACTAGCAACATTTGTATCTAGGAATGAGCAACAAAATAAGAGAAATCGGGGTCAAAACCGATTCATTTCTATACTCATTTTCTTCACGTGCGATTAGGGAATTGAATCGGAAGGATTTATCGAGAGAGAAAACTTGGAATCCAATAGGAGTACTTTGTTCAACCACTCTAGTCATCCTGGTCCGGGTTTCCAAGATCGCTCCACGCAAATGCCGTGTAGAATATTTTAATAATTTGGTAGTTACCTGCAGTACATTAGTGCGGTACATGCCAGTCTCCGTGAACTGCAGTCCTGAGTGAGAAAGCATGGAACAAAAACCGCGTATGCAGTTACTTGGATCCCTCATACAAGGACACAGAGCCAGCAGTTTATCGTGAGAGACCCGGTCCGGAAAGTTCTGGAACTCCTAGAAAGACCGTCTCCAATTGGCCAATTAGAGCTCTGCTTGCACTCCGCGTAAACAGTCATCCCACTATGGAGCGACATTGCAGAGACCAGTTCCGTACCGGCTCTAGTCCCAGTGTTTTTCTGAAGATCACCCAGTAAACTTGCTACTCCTTCAAGTCCAATAATTTAGATAGTATTAGGAAATACTTCACCACCATACCCACCCCATCGTATACTCAACGGCGAGGCTCCTACCGAACCTCCCATTATTTTATTCAGCTATTTGGCTATAGCAAGAAGCCAAAATTCGCATCTGCACACGTTTACTCTGTACTGGCTATTTGTATCATTCAGTTTGTTCTTTTGTAGAGACTAGGAATAAAGGCCTGTCAATTTCATCTCTGGAGTTCATTTCAAATCCCTCAGATTCATTAGTTAGAGTATCATTGTTATCCTAGCCAGTACTAGAAAACTTTACTGGCTAGGAAAACTGCAGTACTGGAAGAGCCAAGAGTTGACTGCGAGAAGGCGGGACGAATTCACGCTCACAAACGGGGTAAGTCGAAGGTAATCCTCGCTCTGCCTTACCACACAATAGCTGGAATGATTGCTCAAAATAGACCATGGGCGCCTCCTGCCATATCCAATACATCCCTCGCTATGTAAACGGTTACACATTAGGACAGGTGCATTGACCCTCCGCTTTCCTCTTTTAGTGAATCACAGAGTAATAATAATAATAAGCCATAGACATAGAACGCATATTTATGATTTTGCCTCTCAAATTTAGGAATGCCTTACAATTTTACACATAAATCTATGCCTGAAAAATTTAAGTCGTTATCTAATACACTTGCTAACTCTTTGCGCGTGTTGAACTTGTCCTGAGATGTCGGGATCGCAAAAACAATTATTCATCACTGTTTTGAACATTGATTATTGCATTGTCTGCTTGGATATCGGATGGGAGAGCTATAAATGAAGAGCTCGGATAAAGCAGTTAGAAATTAGCTTCATGGATGTCGAGGGCGTTAATTTGATCGAGGCATTTGCCATTATTCCTATTCTGGAATTGAATCTTTTCATGACGTGTGGAACCACATAAGCTTCTTACCATTCTTCCAAGGAAGTGTTTAATGTGATTTCACGCATTTTAGGGATAAAACAAATGTGGGTGAATTTAATATCATTGTCTTCTGAATTTTAAAAAGACAATCCAAGCCAACCTGGCAATTTCAGCCAGTGAAAATAATCGCGGACATATGCTGTTCGAAAATTGTAAAGCATATCTTGATAAATAGTGTGGATCTTTAAAATTTTCAAATTTTAGAACTGTACAGTGAACCAAACTATTCCGGTAAGCACACTCCCTGATAGTTGTCATTTTTCACGTACCACTCCGCTTACCTGTTTGACCCACTTTAATTCTTTTTTTTGCAGTCAAACTCATAATATGGCAGTTCTGTAACAAATATAAAGTTTCAGACTGAGAATATACAGTGAACAAAAAAAAAAAAAAGAAGAAGATTTAACACTTACCAGTAGAGACACTCGGTAGAGATGACCAAATTGCTGAGGACAATCTATGGAAAAGGAAAAAACAATCTCAATGTATATATAATGTTATGCTCAAATACCGAAAACGCTCACTGAGCGAAAACAAAAAGACCACAATACGTTCAGGTTTCTTGCCAACGGCCACAACCCATTGTGTCATATCAGTATCTACCTCTTTGTGTTCACGACGAATCTGTCAAGAGTGCATTTAATATATATGATTCTTCTTACCCTTCGCGTTACATATGTCTAAAAAAATAATCTGTTAATCGTCATGTGTGAATAATGGGACCTGGAACAGAGGCGAATTTTGCCTTGTGATCTTTTTAAGTGTAACAACAAAATTACGCGTTGTCACCGTTTTCAAGAAACTAGAACGCGTTGTTGTCGTTTTTTCCCTCAATGAGCGTTTTTGGTAGGTGAGCGTAAGATATATATATATTGAGATGTCCCATTCTGTAAATCTCATTGTTATCAGTAACAAGAAATGTTTTTTTCGATTCAGTTATTTTATTTCCATACTGTAGTTAATTTCCATAAGTTCGTTTGATTTGATTTGAATATGGTTCTCGACCTACAAGGTTATCGTAAGGAATGTTTAATATTATTACTTGTCAAATGTTAGAAAAGATAATGGTTGTAATTCCGTCGTCAAGAGAATGTGTAATAAAGACGGTAATTTAACGAGATCTGGTTGACGTTCCCTTGTGTTCCCTAATGTTTTGGTCATTAATTTACTGAAATGATGGAGAGGCTCTCGGATATAGTGCGGGTTTGTTTAAAACAAGGGACACAGTGTGACGTTGTGAGTTAGTCTGTCTGGATGTTCGACGAATGAAAGACTTCTTTCAAAACCCCTAATAAAGCGTCGGCACCTGAGCCGTCAGACGCTTTGCAGACGTCGCTGGCAAAGAAACATTAGTTAACAATAAACTGTTTGTCCGTAGAAGTTGCAGCCAAAGAGAAGAGCCGAAAGGGGACAGCCTGGAGGGCAGAACCTCCCAAGGAAATGTAGGAAGGGATGGTACATATCCCAGCCAATGGAATTCATTCCCGCTGGTTGCTGATAAATTGTTTATGTTTGTTATATATTCGGCCAATCGCGAGAGAGAATGCGGACAAGGCACCCCCAAGGGGAGTCTACGAGGAAGGTACACCGCACTGCTGATGGACACTGGATATTCGGCGCGTGGACGGGACGCAAGAGAGACTTCATGCTCAGTGCAACAAGACAGCAGCGGGCCATCTTCGCTACGGAGCAGGGTTCGCATTTCTGAAGTCCCCAGGTTGAGAACGAGCCGCCGGCTGTCGCTGATCAGAGACATCAGACGCCCAATCCACCCTTCGCTCAGCTGTTGCGAATACCTGGGGCCTGGCGAAAACACGCACCATCGGCTCGTCGCGGCTCTCCCCGCCGCGGTCGCCGACATGTCTCTCCGCGTGGCCTGCGCTGCTCAACACGACGGTAACTCCTATGTACGCAATCATCTACAGAGTGACCACAACGAGCTCCAAAATTAAAGAACCTATGAACTGTAAATTCCATTACCTGAGCGGGAACAACCATTTATCAACTCAAGTAATTGTTTCGTCAAATAAAGTTTGCTTTCTATGTATAAAGATCAATAAAGTCAATATGTTCCTTTTGAATATATTATGTTTCACTTTTACTAATGTGGAGGACCACTTGGGAAGAGAACCCCACCCATAATCATTTATTTTGTGATAATTAATCAAATTGTTTATAAAGTAGTAAATCCCGAGGCATACAGAGGGGGACACTACAATATATATAAAGCTTAAACTAACAGAGTTAACAAAAAACAACCTAAAGACCAAGAAAAATATACAGCGAGAAAAAAAAAAAAATGAATACAAGATTTAATAATTATCAGTTCTTGCACCCAATGGCTCTTCGCTATATTGCTGAGGGCAATCTGTGGGAATAGAGCAAAAACTATTAGTCTTAATATGTGTCTAAAGCTTAAACTAACACAGTAAACAAAAGAAAATTAACTTACAGTTTCCTAAAACGTCTGCTAGCTTAGATGAAGAGTTTACAGGAAGCTACATGGCAAATATATAGTCTCACACACACACACACAGACACGAAAGATAGTATTTAGTGTTCTGTAATATCTGCAGCTAATACATAATTTCACGCAAACAAAAAATTATAAAAAGTTAACACTTATCATTAGTGGCACCCATTGGCTCCTCACTACGCTGCTGAGGAGAATCTATGGAAAGAGAGAAAAAATCATTCTTTATATATATCTAAAGCCTAAACTAACAGAGTTAAGAAAAGAAAATTTACTTACAGTAATTGAAAAGGTCCTCATCTTCGGATGAGGAGACTACAGCAACATCTACTCGTAGAAGAAATATATAGTTTCACACACACACACTAAAATATTATTTAACATCTACAACAAATACATAGTTTAAGACAAACACACAAGATTTAACACTTATCAGTTGTTGCATCTACCGGATCCTCACCATGGAGGAAATAAATATATGGAGACGAAATAACGTTAAATCTGTGACGCCGCCTCTAAACTCTCGGCTGATACTGCGCATGCATGGCGGCGGCAGCGGCCATATTACGTATCCCTACAATTGATAAGTTCACATTGTGTTTGATGCCGTGATTATTTCATTTTCTAATGTGTCTACGTTTTTTATAATGCCATCTTGTGCTGCATACGGTTGCACAAATAGTAAAGAACCTGGAATATCATTTCATAAGTAAGTTGCATTGTAATTATTGTTCTTGAAATGTGCAGTAGGTATTGTCAAGTTTGGTGCCTTTCTATAAATATTTAGTCATAGCTCTCTTCGTTCTCAAATTTTTTTGGTGTATTTTTTTTTTTTTCCAATTCCATTCCTCCCTGCTGAAGGCTAGGAGGCGGTCTGCTGGAGAGTCACGAAGAATCTTTTTAGTCTATCTAAACTACGGGGAGGGAAGGGGGATGGAAGGTCGGCCGTGGCCTTGTCGGGAACCATCCCAGCATTCCCCTTGAGTGACTGTCAGAATGGCCGAACCGGGTTTGACCCCTGTCCTCCCGAATGATATGTAGGACGGTGTAGTATAGAAAGTCAGCATACCTTGCTATTTTGCACATAATAGACTAGCATTACTTTTTAAAGAGTTTTGAAAATGAGATTTAAAGGGGTGATATTTACATCGCGATTCAGTGAATTTAGTATTGCATTTTCTTTCGTCACGTTGCAGTTTATACTGAAATTAAAAGTGTTAAATTATGCTATGCAATCTAGGAATCTTGATGAAGCAAACGATGTTGTTACCCCAAATGCAGTTTGCGATTCAAATACGCGTGTGAGTGTTTCTACATAGTTTGATTCTGTAGCGGCAATTTAATGGACATTGTGATTAGGTCTAAATGCAGTCTGTACCAGAATGGTTTTGTTGTTCCATAAGGGACAAAGAATTTATCTATTATTGTTAGTAATTTCATGAGAACCATGCTAGTGAGAAAACGTGTATCGCGATATAAACTAGTTCCATCTATTCCCAATTAAGCTTATGATGTATGGTAACAAGATAACTATTTTTATTGTGGTCTAGCCCGCATTTCAACCTAACCACAAGTGGTAGTAATAAAACTGAAATATCCATTCTACATGTCCACCATGTAATTAATTGTGGCTTTGGCAGAATTAATTTTTGTTTCTGGCTGCATCCCAACCCAATCCCCTCAATTTGGAGACAGTATATCCGGAAACCTAAGCACGATATCGAAAAATTTTATTCTTTATTTTCCATTTGTCACGTCGTGTTACATAAGAATCCATCATCAAATTTGAGTTTTGCGAAATTTTTCTTCTGCATTTCAACTCAAGACATCTCACATTTGAGACAGTATATCTCGAGAAACTAGGCGAGATATCGAAAATTTTTATTCTTTATTTTTTATCTGTCTTTTTAAATAAGAATCCACATCATATTTGACTTTGACCAATTGTTTCTTCTGAATTTCAAACAAAAAATCTCACATTTGAAACAGAATATCTCGAAAAATAAGCAGGATATCAAAAAAAATTCTTCATGTTTTATTTGTCTCATCGAGTTACATAATAATCCATCACCAGATTTCGGCGTCACGTTTATCCTAGAGTTCCCTTGAGGTTTTTGTACATATTCCCCGTGTCTGTATGCATAGGTAATATAACGGCATGCCTCCCCACTCCTCCTACGCCCGGCGTCACTTCAGCGCGTGGTGAAGGTTCCTTGTGTCGTCTCCATATATTTCTTTCCTCCATGATCCTCACTACACTGCTGAGGACAATCTATGGAGATAAAGATAAAAAATTAGTCTTAATATATACTGTATACGAATAGCTTAAACTAACACCGTTAAGAACAGAAATTAATTTACAGTTGTTTAAGAATTCCTCAATCTCGGATGATGAGAGTATAGGAAGATCTGTAAATTCTAGAGAAAAATTAAGTCTGTAGTTTCATTAATAGACACACATGAAAAATATTATTTAAAGTCATTAAACATTACCTACTAACATCTTAGCAAAATCGGGATCAGAATAAATCCGCGACATCGTAGCAATCGTTCATCAAGAATGTAGTGATCACCGGCAGATATATATGTACACAGAGAGCAAGGCTGGACCATGGAGGTAGTAAGAGAGAGGAGACAAGGAGTCACTTAAACTGTGAAGCAGTCGGTTAAACTCTGGATCCGACTGCGCATACGCGGTCGCCATCTTCGTGAGTTCAAAACATTGGTCTCTTTTCATTAGCTTCCTACTGTGAACATTTCATCTTCGGATATTTCAAGGTGTTTTATAATGCCAGATTGTGTTGCCTATGGTTGCACAAACAGAACAAGTAAAAAACAACCTGGAATAACGTTCCATAGGTAAGTCACGTTGAAATTATTGTTCTTGAAGTATTTGTAGTGCGGCGTCTGCAAGACATAATAGATGTCATTATAGATTTACAGTGCCTGTAAAAAAGTTTATTCACAGCTCTCAATAGGACGACGGTGTTATCAAATATTTGCTGATGGAGAGAACCATTTTATCTTACTATTTTTCACGTGTGGATAAAGTTTACATCGCGATGAAGCGAATACATTATTCTATGTGCTTTAGTCCAGTTGTACCTAATTTATATTGAAAGTGTTTGATGAAATTAATTGTAATAATTTGTGATATGCGATCTAGTAATCGTAATGAAGTCCGATTTTGTTGTTATCTGAAATGTAATTCGCAATACGTTTAAAGTGTTTGGTTGCATTTGCGTCGTTTAACTTTTTAGCGGCAACGTTAGGTCAAATTGTGATTAGGTTGAAATGCAGCCTGTTGCAGAATATTCTTTTTATAGTATAAGGAACAAATTATTTGTTATTAGTAACTTATTGAGCACCTTGTTAGTGACACAAGCTTGCACTTTTGATATATGGTAGCAAGATAATTGCACTGGGAAGTTCTATCATTACCATGGTAGCATAATCTGATGATGAATACTTATGTAACTTAACGAAACTAATTGAAGTAAAGAACACAATGTATGGATATATCGCTTACTTCTCTTTTCTTTGGTCCAGGCCGCATTTCGACCTAACCACCTCAGTTTTGGGACAATATATCTCGAGAACTAAGCGAAATATATATATAAGAATTCATCAGCAGATTGTGGACCCACGGTAATGATAGACTCCCCTTGCACTGATGCTGCTGACGAATTTAAATAGGTCTATCAAATACCAGTGCAATATCTTCTGAGTAAGCCGTGAATTCTTTTGAAGGTGTCAGTTGTTTTAAAGTCCTAAACATTCATCTAGGCAATTTTAAAAAATTCATATAGGACTTGGTTCTGCTTGTAAATAGGTCTATACATATTTTTCTTGATTTTGTAATCTTTCTCATCAAAGATTTTGAAAGGATTAAAATTACTGAACTGGAATGTGGTAATATAATCCATTTGAACAGCTATCTAATCTATTTCAAATAGCAATATTACGCGTAGGTCTTTTTGTATTTTTTTGCGACTGTAGGGAGAAAAAAAGTTCTGGTTCGGCATACAAAATACTTATCAAAAATTATTTAGCTGGTTGTTTTCCTTAAATTCTAATGTTTATAGGTTATATAAATTAGGGTATTTATAAATGTGACCCCATAAGATTACATTATTAGTAATGCGAAGGTTAAAAACGAAGAAATTCTTCCGTTCCATATACATTCCCTGTGTTTCTTGACCCAACCAATATGGCGACCTCCCCACCACACCGCTCTCCTCTCGACGTCACTTCGTTGCATGGAGAAGGTCCCTTACGTGGTCTCCTCTCTTTTCTTTGCTCCATGGGCTAGACCATGGAGATAGGAATAGATAGGAATAGAGAGTCAAGGTGTCGCTAAAACTGCGAAGCCGCCTGTAAACTCTGAAGTCGACTGCGCATGCGCGACGGCCATATTAGCAGGTTCAAAACATTGGTCTCTCTTTCATTACCTTCCCTGTTGTAAACATTTCATGTTCTGATATTTCAAAGTGTCTTATAATGCCATCTTGTGTTGCCTATGGTTGCAAAAAGCAGAACAAGTAAGAAACAACTTGGAATAACATTCCATTGGTAAGTCACGTTGTAAGTATTGATCTTGAAGTGTTTGTAATGCGGTGTCTGCAAGAATAGGGCCTGTCATAGATTTACAATGCCTGTTAAAAAAGTTAACTTCACAGCTCTCAATAGGACGACGGTGTTATCAAATATTTGCTGATGCAGAGAACCATTGTATCTTACAATTTATCACGTGTGGATCAAGTTAACAACGCGATGCAGCGAATACATTATTCCTACATTGCTTTAGTCCAGTTGTAATTTATATTGAAAGTGTGTGATATAATTAATTGTGATAATTTGTGTTATGCGAACTAGAAATCGTAATGAAGTCCATTTTGTTGTTATCTGAAATGTAATTCGCAATAAGTTTATTGTGTTTAGTTGCGTTTGCTATTGTTTGACTTTTTAGTGGCAATATTAAGACGAATTACGATTAGTTTGAAATACAGTCTGCAGCAGAATATTATTTTTATAACATAAGGAACAAATTATTTATTTGTAATTTCTTGAGCACCATGTTAGTGGCGCAAGGTGTATCGCGATGCAAACTGCTTCCATTTAAGCTTGCGTCTTTTGATGCATGGCAGCAAAGTAATTGCACTGGGAAGTTCTATCATTACCGTGGCGCCACAATCTGATGATGAATCTTTATGCAACTTAACGAAACTAATTGAAAGTAAAGAACAAAATTTTTTGATATCTCGCTTAGTTCTCTTTTCTTTTGGTCCTGGCCGCATTTCGACGTAACCACCTAACTTTTGAAACGGTATATCTCGAGAACTAAGGGGAATTTCAACAAAAAATTATTCTTTATTTTCGATTGGTCTCATCGAGTTCCATAAGAATTCAACATCCGATTGTGGGGCGACGGTAATGATAGAATACCCTTGCACTGATGCTGGTGGCGAATTTAAATTGGTCTATCCACTACCAGTGCAATATCTTCTGAGTAAGCCGTGAATTCTTTTGAAGGCTACTTTTAAAATTTCAAATAGGTCATGCTTCTGTTTTTAAATAGGTCTAGACCTGTTTTCCTTGATTTATAATCATTCCCATCAAAGATTTTGAAAGGATTAAAATTAATGAAGTGGAATTTGGAAATATAATCTATTTGAACATCTATCTAATCTGTATTGATCTAGGCGATCACTTGCCCAAATATGTCAAATTAATTTCTCTAGTCAGTATCCAGGGCGGGCGAGCATGGAAAAGTTAAGCAATAGAGCTATGACCTGGGAAGTAGCACGCATATCAGCAAGCCAGTGGCCAAGCGGCTGTCCTTATTGCAAGCTGTTAAAGTTACTCCATACAGCAGGTTAGCGAGGAGTATTGCCCTCTCCACATAGTGATGATAGGAAGGGGGAGTATCTATTTAAACCCTGGGAGCAGGGGTCTGTCGGTCTCTCTACGAAAGTCTTTCAACTAACCACATCGACGCCGAGGGCGTCGTCGTCGGCGCCGCCGGGGCGGCGGCTGCAGATAAGAAGATGGCTGTCATCTACTACTAAGGTGTGCTCTGCTGCGATAGTTGGGTGTGGACAGTTAAAGAGTAAATCATTTGGTCATATTCATATGGGCATAATCTTGTAGAGTTCTTATCAATATTCCAGTTAGTTTGGGCTGCGAGGTGCCCATGAGTTACATGCTCGCCCCGTCCTTGGCCGTATCTCTAATGTTGTGTTACAACTCCAATTAGACAATGTAAATGTTCACATATGCCATCAGTCATTGCTCATGTAAATAAATATGTAAATAGCCAAATGCCGTTTATCGTGATTTATCCTAGCTTCCTCAGCCATTCCACTATTAATATTTGAATGTACTGAGCCATAAAACCTGTCAGGTGTTGCAGTAGGAACCTATGACGAATATTCATATCAGAACTATGGTCGATCTTCTATGGTCGACCCTTATCCACGGCTCCAGTGGAAGTTACCCTGTCTGGTCTTATCACTAAGCTTTCAGGGTCACTACAAATCCGTTTGAAATAGCATGATGGCATCTTATTTCTTTAATCATATATCTCCTTTCATTGCGTCACTACCAGGTTGCTGAATGAGTATTAAATCGCATTTCTACATCAAAGAGCATTTTTTTGCGAATGTAGGGAGAAAAAATAATATCAATTAGGGTATTTATAAATGTGACCCAATTAAACTTCATTTTTAGTAATGCGAAGGTTAAAAACAAATAAATTCTTTCGTTGCATATACTTTGCCTGTGTTTCTTGGCTCTACCAATATGGCGACCTCCCCACCCTCTAGGCTTCACTTCGTTGTATGGAGAAGGTCCCTTACGTGGTCTCCTATCTTTTCTTGTTCCTTTGGAAGGACTTAAGCAGGCTATTTATACATGCAGGCTGTGATACAACAGTATTAATAAGGAGGCAGTGGTGGACGATTGGGGGGGGGGCGCAAATATTAGTAGTAAGTAATAGCTTTAAAGGACGGAAAATTGTAAACTATTAGAGAGCTGCAAACATAGCAGTAAGAACAGCATCTTAGAATATTTCGGGAGAAAAGTAACACAGCAGAATAAGAAAGAGCCCTAGATAAAAATATTTTAGAAGTTAATTTCATGCAGCAGCCATTGATGGTTTTGGTGAGGTGACGATGTGACGACATCCACAAGACTGTCTAGAGCAGTGTTTCCCAACCTTTTTTGGGTCATGTCCCACTTTCAACATTTTTTTGCCCCCCATACATAATTTTTAATAAATAAATTATTTGTTATTAAAGAAACTGATATAGGATGGTTTTTGAAAGAAAACACTTTAATATTATCATAAAACACAGTAAGTAAAATTAAAAAACATATAATGAAATACTAAAATTCTAATTCAAAAGATTTATAATAAACATTTACTATGGCAATTTAGTGTGATCCTTTTAAGAATTTGCTTTTTTGCTATATTTTGTAACCATATCTGGCATTGCGTTTAAATAACCCAAAGAGAAAGCGGTAAAGTCGCATCAAGTCAATTTCTAAATTGCCCCCCTAAAAACACCAAATTGCCCCCTTGTGGGGCGTGGGCCCCACGTTGGGAAACACTGGTCTAGAGCCTGGACTGAACGAAGTCGGCCAACTTCAGAAAATCAAATCTCGCCTTTGCTAGGGGTTTAGCTCTTTGAGTTTTGTAAATCAGCGCCCATAGGCCAGAGGTGCTATGCCAAGCTCCCTAAGATTTGTTTGTCAAGGATGGTATCTCCGTCTTGATTGGGACGAAAGAGAAACACGATCATTGGTGCTAACTTTGGAGTCCCGTTAGAGGTGGATGCTTAAAAACCCTGACATATGTGAGCTCTATTTCAGTGAGGACCAGTCAGTTTGCTTAGTGTATACCAGTCAATTTGTTTAATTCTGCAATGTGTTCCGATAGTAAAGGCACGCCTCTATCGCAGCCCAGGCATGCTTAAAGTAAGATAATTTGTTCTCTCTCTGTCCCTCCTTGTGTTTAATATTGTCTCATATATATGCTGAGCCAAAATACATGTGCATTTCTGTAAAGACGATTCTTGTTGATAAAAGGACAAGATAAATTTAACTTATTTGAAAGTAAAGAATAATAATTCAGTGAAGATTATATTGATTAATTGATATTCCCATATTAGAAGTAATTATTAAATTAGGAACTTGCTTTAATATCAGATTTTATAGTAATGCTCCGGTCTTATCTCCATGTTAAGATTTCTTATGTGAGTATAGCTCTAAGAAGCAGACTTTGGATTACAAAGTCCGGTTGTCAGTAAGAGTAAATGGGGTATCATCGGTAAAAGATAAATGCGATAAGAATGGGCGATTACAAGGCGCTGTGACGTCAGGCGGTCGCTTTCACAACTTGACGATAATGGCGCGCGTACTTGTGCAAATACGTCAAGCGGAAGCGTTCACAGTGGAAAGGAGTTATGTCGCAACCTGCTTGCCACGTGCTGTATTCCTTGTTTGTCGATAACGATCGCTAATGGTTGCTTGTTGGCCAACTGAAAAATACCTGTCACCACACGAAATTCCTGGCTGCTCCGAAATAGTTGACATCGAGCTCTGTCTAAAATTTCGCTCAGAATAGCTGAGTGCTATCGCACAAGCGCTGTTATGGACAACCCTACATTCCTGTCTAGAAAAAGAGCGTTCCCTCGGGTTGTGGCTATGACATCATGTGACTGTATGTGGGCCGTCATCAGCTACGTTCTTCCACGTCACGTTGCCGGAATATCAATGGAAAATATACAGACGGTTGGGGGGGGGGGAAAAGATTAGGAGAGACAAAAGATGAACATCCCCAACACCAGTCTGTGATATCAATGGCCCCTCAATGGCGCCATATTTCCCCATTGGTCCATTTGAATCGCCCGCTGGTAGCCTCTGATTGGATGAATTAAATCACCCACCAAGCAAAGAACTTTGTGGCGCCACGCGGACGAGTGGAATACCTTTGCGACTTTGTCCACAGAGTCAGGTCTTGGAAGAGACAATAGGCATCTAGTCACATTAAAGATGGTATCAGCTAGGTATCGGATTAAATTGCGATGGACTTAGAGGAAATAATTGTAGCAACAGGTAGCTAGTAAGATTGTCTCCGAAGTTATTTCTATAGTTTCGCCACAGAGTATTGTTAAAAGCACTATTTCTTTTATTCTTCTGCATTTCATGTGCTGCCGGTTGACCCATTAGATATGGTTCAAAAGGAAGAGGGATAGGTTGGTCAGGGTTATCGCAGGAGAGAAGGAAGTCAGCCACCACTAAGTTCTAGTAACGAGGACAGCTGGAAAAAGCGGCCAGAGGAAAGTGCGGCGCAACAGTAGGAGTCCCAACCCATACTTTCAGCAGGAGGAGGTGCTGATCACCATAGAGAGTTAAGCTATGGCAATAGGAGGAAACAGATTGGCCGATAAAAAGAAATAGGCTGCATACAAGCATGGGAATTGCAAAAGGAGCAGTTAGAAAAATGGCATAGATCAAAGTTACAGTAGCTTTGGGTATGAGCTGAGAAATCAAATGTTCGGCAAAGTTTTCGAAAGTAAGTTTAGCAGCACTAAAGAAGAAAAAAGGAACTCATAGAGTTGAAGTAAAACAACTGATGTAGTTATATAAAACGTGTTTTATTTAGTAGAAATAACGAGGTAATTAGAACACCACAAATGAAGGAAGGGCCAAGTATATTTTGAGTAATCAAATTGCCGTTATTGATAGAATAGTATGGAAGTTAAATAATTGTGTGATTGTAAGTAGAAATTAATAGTTGTGGAGAACATAGAGAGCACTTTTTTCAAGAATAGGCCTAATCATTAATATACAGGGATACTACTATTCATAGAAGCAGTTGCAGAGTACTGTGCCGCGGTCTGGCTGAAATCCCCCATGTGAAAAAAGTAGACACACAACATAATATCACTATGCGAATGATTGTAGGTGTTCTCGATACTAAGCCAGCATCTAACCTGCGACGGATAAATGGTCTTACATGCGAGTACAAGAGGATAATGGACCAGAGAGATTCGTGATCCACCAAGATATTGAGGATGCCACCATCAACAAACTTCGCTATAGGAAACCGCCAATGAAATCAGCAAGAGATGCTACACGCAAAGATTTGAACAGCAATAAAGCTTGATCCAGGAGTGTACTGTACACCAAAATAACAGCATACCTTGCATTACACAAAAGCCAACAGGTTTAGGCTTGCCACGTAAAACTTAATCCACACTCAACTGGATCAGAACTCAGCACCGCAAATGCGCACACTCCCTGCACAAGAGAGGCAAGCAACCATCCCCCTTATGCGAATGCGGAGAGATTCAGACTATTGGTCATATTGTTGAAAAATGTCCGAAAAGGTCAGAGAATGGTGATCCGGTGAACTTCCTGCTGCCAACTAAATAATCGATAGACTATAATAAAAAACTAGATGTATGTTTGTAATCTTTTAAAGTTGCAATGTGTATATTATATTTCAATGTTTCTTAAAAGTATTTAAATTGCCATAAAATAAATAAATAATAGTAGCAGTATTGTGATATGGAAGCTATAACAAGTAGCATAAGTTGCATGTGAAATGAGGTAGAGTATAAACTGTGACATAGTATATTAATGAGAGATCAGAATAGAAAAATAATATGGATTCAAAGTTGTCAATGTAATGGTACAAGAAACTAAAATAAAGTCTTAACAAAAGGAGTCTTTCACAGAAATAGACTCTTACTCTTTACCAATATTATTGGCCACCGCTGTCAAATTCTGTTAGTCTTATTTTGCACAATCCCAGGAAACAGTAACGCAATACAGGCTCGGCCTCATCGCAATCTCATTGGTGGATATTTCATTCAGAGCCTTCTAAACTTCAGATTAATCATTTCCCTAAGTCAATACATGAAACAATTGGCTAACAGGAAGGAATTAAGCTCCTCCCACTGACGATTCTTATTGGCAGGGTAGTTCATCGACCTTGCAATACATTTCTATAATACTTTACCAAAATTCGGATCATGAAATGTATCTAAAAAATTGTAATTAACGGGATTGCATTAAAGTGCGGCAAGAAACAGGCTAAATGTTTTATATTACTACAGTTGATTAGCATAAAACTATATTTTTATACTGGTTTTGATAATTATTTCGGATAATATTTCACTCAGATTGTGGTCAGTGCACAATCCAGCGGATAATCATGTTCCAGAAGGTAGAATTTTTAGTACTACGAAACTACAGAAACAAGAAATTATTTCGGAAAACTCTCCAAGACAGATTGACTGACACACTCTCGCTTCGCAGCGTTGTATACACCTAGACGAGTAAGGAAACATCGAAAGTATCATGGTCATGAGGTTAGCGTTCTGGGTTTCTGAGCGAGCGCTTCCTTGTTCAAATCAAAGTATTTCAAATATTTTTGAAATTTATTTTTATTTCCTTTTTAAACGTTCCCAAACTGCACATTGCTTATGAGTATAATGTATCCTTGATTCTTTCTTTACTGCGTCAAGGAATAACATAATCATAACCGAAAGTATCCAATGTTTCTAAACCAACTGCCGACGTAAGTATGAAAGATTTGCAGCGGCAGCACTGAAAGAAAGCTACATGGTTTTCAAGCCGCGCCGATATCACATCATCTGTCCCTTTTCAAACGGCATGCATGTTTCCGAAATAATTATTTCTCAGTAGAACGAACATCGCGTTTGAGAAACAAATAATTTATTATTGGAATTATTTCTCTCCTTCTGTAGGTGGACGATTATGATTATGCATTATGCAGAGATGTACAAAATAGTTTTTATAAAGCATTTAATTACAAAATACAAATACTTCTTGTTTTTTGGATTTCAAATACAAAATGCAAAATAGTTTAAGATGTAGGTATTTAAATACAAAATGCAAAATAGGTATTATCTAAATACTTTTATTAAAATAAAATACATTTGGTGTTCATTTATTCTGCATCTTATTTATTTCATGGATTTTAATACAACTATTTGTTCAAAAACCTGCCTAATATATATATATATAAGAATTGCTCGTTTAAAGATATAAGATTTATTAAAAAATTCGGATAAAACAATTTCAAAAATAAAAAATATTGTTTATGAAATAAAAATTTATAAAAAACTAAGAAAAGTATTTTGCAATTTTTAATTACAAAATATGTTTCAAATAAAATACAAAATACAAAATGCTTTTTATATCGGGGTATTTAAAATACAAAATGAAAATAGGTATTTTGTATTTGTATTTTAAATACTTGTCACATATTAAACGACCATTGTCACTCAGAAATCTACAACCAGATTATTATCGTAGGACAAACATAAATTCTTTTATAACTAGTATAAGTAATTAATGTGCATTGAGAATCAGGTTTAGAAGCAGGGAGTTCTTAAATTCTTGTTTTTTTTAATTTCGTTTTCTACAATACTGTTAGTGGTTTCCGATACTATTACTTTATGAGCTTTAGAGCATTGAGATTTATTAAATACTGGGGCGAAATACTCATTACTTAACAAGGTATGAAATTTCCTGTGTTATTCTTTGCTTGGAATAACATAAATCAATACCAGCATTTCGCCAAGGAGGATGTCGCCACCAGCGTGATTATGCTTTAGTCTCAGGTATAAAGTGGAACACTCACGTTTCGTCACCCGTGATAATCAAATCCTAAATCGCCACGGCCGCAAGGATTTAAACAAACACAGTCTACCGTTAAAGTAAGGTTGATAATGTCGAAAGACCGGATGACCGAGCGCGGTGGGTGAGCGGTAACGATCGGACCATTAATTCATGAGGAGATGGATTTGAATCACCGATCGGCCATCCAGATGTGGGTTTTCTATGGTTTCCCCAAATGCTGGGATGATTCTGATAGAAGGCCATAGCCGAATTCCTTCACGTTCGTTGGACAAGTCCTTTCCATTCTTTAATGACTTCAACGAAACGTGAAGCCACAAAAAAAGGATCGGAAAGAGGTATTGCTAATCGAATTAAAGCCAGCTGCGACCACAATAAATTTAGCCAGTATTTTTTGCCTTATAATTTTACAGCCTCGTCGAAATTGAAGTGATTATAGACAAGATAGGAGTAGTGGGAAAAATTTTGGCCATGCCCTTTTACAGACCTTGGAATACGAGGATTCGAACCTATGTACTCCCCAATAAGAAACCAGAACGTCAACGCTTCTGCGACGACGCCTAGTGATTAATTATCTATCACAGCGTCGACAAATGTGTGTTCCGAAATGGTAATGATGTAGAAAAATAGATATTTTTTCAACCTCTAAAACGGTGAATAAATTATATAAAATAATTTGATTCCTCATCTATAAATGCTTGAAGAGATGTTACTCTTTGTATTGCCTCGTGCAATTAACATGGATTCCAACCGTATTTTCAATTACCAGCTGGAAGTTGGGATAATTTTAGTGTAATCTATAAAAACTTTTGCCATATGTGTTGCTTCGTATTAAATTATAACTATTATAGCTAAGACTATTTCCTGATAAACGTTGCCACACTAGTTTTCTGCAATGTTGCCACGTTGTCTGCCTACTGGTAATGCTGTAGCAATTTCCCCTATACAAGAAATTGTGTCTTATAGCTGGACGGTATCAAAAAATAAGTAAATAAATAAACACAGACACATTGAAGAAATGAAAAATTATTTATCTTCCAGTCTGATGTAGAATATTTTTATTTAAATGATTACTTATATTAAAACAGTTTGGTTCTTTATACGGGTTACTATTCGATCAAGAAATTTTGTATATTTATGTATATCTTTACTTTGGTTATATAATTGACGAGGCATTTGTTCTGCAAGTCTAGGTGTCTGAGTGGTACCGCACTGGCTCTGCCAACGTGTTGGTGATCGTTCGAGCCCACGTCCTGTCAAATATTTTTTCATTCATTATCTGCTTTTCACTTGCTGCAATATACATATCATGCAAATAAATATGTACATGTCGGATCGCAGACGCAGACGCAGCGAGCAGGATGCCAGCGCCACAGCGACTGCAGTTTGATCTACGCGGGGCTACTTAAGGGCTGCGCACATCACACAAAGCTCTCTTCACGCCTGACCTTCGAGGCAACATCACTCCGCTATCGGTGGTGTGTATTGTGAGCGGGTTCTTGCATCAGCTGTGTTCTCGTAGGTACTCTCCTCTGTCCGAGGGATATCCACAGCCTACCTTCCACAGTGAGCCGTACACCTCGAACCGGGAACGCCATTCCACCAGCCCGACTCCTGATCTTTCCGAAATGGATTCGATATCATAAGCGGGACCGCCCCCAGACAAGGGAGAGCTGCAGACCGACACAGCCCTAGTGCAGCAACATTTCGTGCCTTGTTGGATGCCGAGCAACAAAACGCGATGGAAGACGTCGCCGCCATAAAGCCGCCCACAATCGGCATATTAGCCGAGCTCGATCCCAAACTGCCAGCAGCGAACTACTATTCTCACGTAAGCGAACGACAACTTTAAGGAAGCGCAGCAAGGGCCACCCAGCACCGACGAGGGACACGCGGTCTGTCTGATGTCAACACAGGCAGCACGCTGGCAGGGCCGCTCCGCAGATCAAACAGTCGTGGCTACTATTATGGCCAACCTAACCCAATCATAACAGACAGCACACAAGAGGGAAACAACTACCAGAGAAGCAACTACAGGCCGGTGGAGAAGCTGACTTCGGACATGCGCAACCGTAAGTACCATTCTGAATGCCACCGACTGCCTGTTACCACAATGGACGTGTTGGGGTAAACAGCTTCACCGATCGACGAGAGGCCGAGACATCTCCGACACGAGCTTAGCAGCAGAACCAGGGCCAGTGGACAGCCAAGCAGCCTGCTACCGTTTCTGACGCAGAGGCTATCGGGCAGCGCAGAGCGAGCACTTGATGGAGAGGCAGCCCGAGGCAGCGGAGATGCTGCCCCAATCGCCGACTTCAAACAGGTCAACGGGTCCACCAGGAGCTGTCCAGGTGGAAGGCTGAGCAACAACGGCGAGTCGTTTCCATTTTACTTTGGCCTATGGTTTGAACGATCCCCCGTCAAAGAGTAGCACCATCAAATTGTATGGAAAACTTATACACCTGGCCTTAGTGCCACTAGGCTTGGACGTTACCCACGCTAACTACCAGATCTCGAGCCACACAAAGATGTTATGATTGTAGACACTTTTTCCTTGTGCTTTCTAACTACAAGATAGTAAACAAAATATTACCTAGGACATAAAATCTTGTAACAAGGAATCGATGCTAAGTCAACTAGTCACCTTTAGCAGAAGTCGAAAAGCGCTTGGATGTAGCAAATTTGTGGGAATCCGACCAGTCTAACCACCACTAAAATAATCAGATTTCCCACCCCAATATCACCCACCCTCGCTAAATTGCTTGCGTTCTAGACACTCTTCATAGGCAACGGACGACGCGTTAATATGGGCGTATGGCACCTGTGACTAGGAGACCCATTCCGCATAGTAGTGTGGGCCCCACAAAATTACACTAAGCAACAAAAACAAAAAAGAAAAAGAAAGAAAGAAAACCGCGAGACAGAAAGTATAGTAACTATTAAATGCAAGCAGAATAACGGCGTGACCTTCGCCATTCGCAAGTCCCGTATTACCGGTCCTAAAACAACTGTTCCGACCGCACGTAACTGGACAATAGGAAGTTTAATGACAATACCATCGCAGATTAATTCTTATTGCCTTCCATTTGAAGATCATATAGCACATGGTTAACTTTTTTTTTTTGTTAGGATATTCTAAGTGGTTACCATCACATACCTGCAACGGAGTACTAACAAACAAACAAAATTATACCCACTTGAGCGACCCCTACCACACCAGGAGAGTCGCGCCAGCTGCCCTCGCGGTCCTTTGTTCTATTGTTCTATTGTCCTCCTCCCTCCTACCTGTCAATCATAGCCACATGTTTGAACACCTGCCTTGCCAAACCCTAGCACCAGCTGCCCTTGGGGTCCTTTTGTTCTATTGTTCTTTTGTCAGGCCACTTGAGCGGCCTCTAACCGTCACCTACCTTTCCCACAGATGCAAAGCAGCAGCTGCCCACTGAAAGAAATTCGGCAGTGACCTTTTGAACAAACCAAGGCGAAAATTCAGATGTGGGTGCCCTCATGTTTATCAGTGTCAGGCCACGAACCTAAGGGATCACCATCGTAAGTGGATAAATTATTAGCGTACCAGTATGGCTTTACACCTCGTCGACATCGACATGATTAGAGGCGGGGAAAGGATTGGTGTATGGAACGGTCACCTGGAGTGATTTGGGGAAATCATGGAAAACCAGAATATGGATGCTCAGATGGGGATTCCAACCAGCACCCTCCTGAATGCGTGGTCAGAGCGTTACCACTCACCTTCGTACAGAAGGGTTTTTTCTCGTCATACAATATAATAACGCTACGTTAGTATCTCCTAAACGGAATTTATATATTTATCTCGGATAAAATTGCATTCTACTTATCGTGAAAATTACCGAATTCCCCCCCGTTCTTCGTCCACTGCCCTTTCCCGCCTCTAAAGGCATCGATGTCGACGAGGCGTAAAACCATAAAAAAAGAAAACCACGACCACCAACTCCAGATGAATGTCGAGTTATTCATTCAAAATAGCATGCCCGAATTCCTTCCCAGTCCTTGCCGCCAGTCCTTTCTCGCGTCCAATGACCTCGACGTTGACGAGACTTAAAAAAGAAAAAAATAATAACAAGGAGAATTATGTGTGGCGTGCAGAGCCCACCGTGAGTGTGTCTTGTTGCCTTCAGTTGAGGGATATGCCTGCTTAATAAATTCAGCATTGGAGTGAGAGGAGATGCAGTTCTATCCCAGTTGCTCAATAATGAAGCCGACATGTTCCTTGGATATTCAAGTATGGTTTGCGATACGCTTTTTGAGTGATTCACCGGTCGAATCAAATTGTTGATGTATGCGATGTTCATCGTTTGCTGAAGTGATCGGACGTCGGCTGCATTTTTCATCTACAATTATGGCCTTTACATTCTCGCAATCATGAAATTTTAGTGCCTATCGATTTACAGTAGACCTATGAATAGCATCGTCGGTATAAACAGCCTTGAAACGACGATGAATCTCAGTAGGAATCACTTTGTCAGCAGTTAAAAATTCGATAACAGCATGATGTTTAACTCGCTTTGACACAGCACTAGAACACTTCTCCATAATTCTGGACAACAAATCCTTACTTCTCAGTACTTTCAAATAAAATGTAATGTCGCGTGGTATGTATGGTCGGGCATCAGAGTTTCTCAGTCGTAACAGCCTACCTAAGGACAGGACTGAACACGTTTACCCCCACCACCACGGACTAGACCTGAATTACTACCCAAATGGACTGCTAGTGCCAGTGTACAGAGATGGCCAGCCCGGTACTGTTGTTCTAGTCTGTGTATCAGCTCAATGCTGGTGATTCTAAGCGTTTGACGATAGGTTTATCGTCCAAACACGAATTTGAGCCAGTAGTAGTTCTCGAAAAAGTTTGATACCGCACCAAGGTTATACTAACGTATGAAGAATGAGTCGTGCTGACTCAAGTATTGGATGTAGTGTCAGATTTGTTCTACACAGGCAGCTCCCAGACAAACATTCCACTTGGTGAGCACGCCGTCTCCTTCCGTACGATTGCCAGGACGAAAACTGTATGTTTTTACCCAAATGCTGATCCCACCAGCGGCATCTTCTTCAGCGATTCAACTTGGAAGAACCTCATCGACGCGCAGCCTGCAGTGTCCAGCGCCTTGGCCGTCAAGAAGAGGTGGGGATACCTAGTTGCAAGATACTACACAGAATTTGTGGACATTTTATCTAGTAAAGTGCTACGAGACTATCATATGGCCACAGTGCAAAAACTGATTGAAATGCATATTAGTGATGTTTATGTGACTCAATTGACCCCAGTTCATCACTGGATTATAATCTACTAAAATATGAACTTATTGCATATAAAAATTTACTTGTATTACCTGTTATTAACAATGTGGTAATTAAGAATTATAACCCAGGATACTACATTGATGTGAACAGTGTGAATAAAATGCACTTAGTAAGTTATTCAATTTGTTTTATTTTATCCACTTTCCATTAATAAAGCCCTTTACCGAGTTATTTTTATGAGTTCTTGTAGTGGCATGACGCTTCATCACTTACATACTAGTCTGAAGAGCGAATCGTAATAGACGCCAACACTCGAAAAAGACATAAATTTGTTGGATATAAGTACGTATGCGGCTATTTCTATGAATATCATTAAAAACAGTGTGAAAATGTACAAAATCAAGAAATCTGGTCATATATAACAAAAAATCGGTAAAAAAAATAAAATAAATAAATGTAAATTTCGTCCATGAATGAAGTCAATGGTTGACCTAAAAATTACATCCGCGTGTATCACAATATCGTTCATATAATGTGCGTGTATTACAGAAATACGTGCAATATGGGAAAAAAAAAGTGTAATGGCAGTCTCCGGATAAACTAAAACATGGTAATTTTTTTTTCAGTAAGTAAATTATTTTCTGACGAATAACGAAACTTGGTAGAGTTCTCCAGAGTCAACACACACTTCACATAACTATCATGATAGACGGGTCAGTAGAAAGTGCATCGGATGCTGCATTCATATGTGTATATGGGGTACTCTGTAAATTTTCCTCCACAAAAGACATAAATTGTATGAATTACATGTTTGCTCACGCTTTATTTTCATAACAATAACATGCAGAGTCTAAACACACATAACGTTACCATCATTATAGACACGTCAGAGGAAGTGCACAGGGTGATAACTATACATACTAGCCTAGTGTTTATACCAAACGAGGTGAAACAACGTATATACACGCAGAAACTGACTTTAACGCAGTTACACGGAAGGCAGCTGCATTCATATAACTTGGAGGAGTTAAGGGAGTTAATAATGTCATTGTTGTACATAAACCTGATGTGAATAAATTGGACATATGTATACATCGTTATTGAGAGCTTCAATTGCAAGTACTACCGCTCACATGACAAAAGAGTCTTACTCACAATTTATATATTCCCTTCGAGAAGTGGCAGAACGAAAGCAAAAAGATTCGCCAGGCCACCACAGCAGCAACTTGTTTAAAAATAAAGTCTAATCTCAAACAGGAATACACTTATTGGATGTAGAACAATTATGTTTTAAAGCCACTTGTTCTGTGACGATAAGAAACTGTAATTATAAGCTATGGTTACAACAATTTGATTTTTTTACAGTTTATTAATAAGCATTATATTAAGAAGTTTTGACTTTATTTCTTTAAAGTTTTGAATATTTTGTCCAACAATACTGAAAAAGATGTCTCAGTTCACAAATGTAGTAGCATCTTTGGTTTTTTATTGTTTATCATTTAGCGCTCCACATGGAAACATTTTATTTATTAGTTCGTGCGCCACTTGGCGGTTGAATGTATGTGTTTCCAATTCTGAATACTTTTCAGACTATATAATCTGATGAGTTTAGTGGATTTTAGTGCCATAAAGGCAGAGAGTGTGAATGGAGTTATTCATGTTAACCTGCTGTTTAGTTTTACAGATCTTCTGTCAACATGACTATTTTTTTTGTTATATCTGTGATTTTAATTTGCTGTGAGTTAGACATATTTATTTAAAAGCCCCGTCAAGGCATACCATAAAATTTGCGATCGACAGAAAAATAAGGTATGTATTCAACAGCCATGGAGTTTCACATTTGGCTTAGAAATGAAATTGGGATTCAGATAGAGCATGTGTCAGCGATACAATTGCATACAGATGATCATTCTGCTTACATCAGACTCCAAGAACCAGCCGTGTTTGAGAAAATTTTATGTCAGTATGGAGTCCATGGTGACTTTATTCACCTAGATGGCTCAAAAATGTAAAGTTATTGTCACTATTGCTAGTGAGGATGTGAATACTGATAAGATACTACCTGAATGCATAAATATTAATTAGTAGCGTTGTATTAAGTAAACCGTCAGTTATTCGCCACCGGGATGAGTTAAAAATACTTTGCCAAATTTGAGTGGTCTAAAGGAAAATACTGGTTAGGAAGCGTCTATAAACTACGTAACTCCATTTTGGCCTCCTATATATCCCCTCCTATCACCCCCCCCCCCTCTCCTACCCCAGGTAGGCCAACGTGATTTATGCCTCTACTTCTCCCCCATGTAGCCTGGTGTGCCTTTTGCACTACCATCCCCACCCGCCCGCTCCTTTCCCTGCGTGAAACATAGCTTTTTCCCTATTGATTCCAGAAGACATTTTGTACTGTTTTCAGTGGCCAGATTATTGTACGGATATAATAAAATAACAGAAATAAATACTCATGTGCCGTTGTATCTTCTGTACCCAATTTTGATTGTGACAAATAACATGGATGGAAAGTTACATGGCTTGGCTCCGTAGCCCAGCGCAGCTTTCGAGCCAATCCCTCTCTCTATTCATCCCCCTCACTCTTCTAGACCGAGTCACTTAGTTTATGGATGGTCCCTTATAAGTAATAAAGAAATTGTAATTACTCCTGGAAATTTTTTTTTGCAAGAATACTACATCAATAACATTATCAACTATAATTTGATCGAGAATAGCCCTTTTTATTTTGCTATTTATAGTTGTAATATTCACAGAAAGAAGCTTAGAAACTTTATTCATTGCTACGGGATGAAGTGCTGGTTTTTAATTGGAGGCAATTCTTTACAGCACCTGCCACAATTATTTTCATATTTTGTTTAGCACTAAAATTTCGTCACGCTTTCTTCTTATTTCGCTTTCAGATAAATTTGTTTTCACTGGATAATATCGCCACAGTACCAAAGCCCGTTTTATCAGGGAAAGTATGTGATTCTTCATCACTGGTGATTCTTTAAGTTCCCCAGTGTTTGAAGTTCTTTTTTCTCTATTGAACTTTCATACATAGTTAATATCTCCACCTGCATCACATTTTCCTCACAATTTTTTGTTCTGTTGTGGCATAAGAGAAGGGTGGTAACAGGCTGTTTCCTATTTCATGATCTATATACGTTTTGTCATTGTCATCCTGAATTACCTCAGTATTACCTTGGATCCTTAATTTTTTATTTTCAAAGTGTTTGGCGATGTGGGGTATTCACCATCAGATCTCCCTGGCTCTTTGGGGGAACGCACTGCATTTTGGACGTGGAGTAATTTTTTTTAAAATATCTAACGCTTCTTCATCATTATCATTAATATCCGGAGATATTAAAGCTATATGACTAGAGCGATCAAGATATTCTACTCGTTTGCAAATTATATCGCAAAACAAAAACACGTCGCGAGCAATTTTCCATCAGGTGTCCGCTCAAATTATATATGTGACACGTAGACAATTGACCACGAAACATTGTGTACCTTGAAACCAGCAACATTAATATGCGTATACTATCATTTGAACAGAGCGGCAATCGTTATATCCCTGAATAGAATACATTGATGCCCATTTTCAGTAATTATTGATTTTATTATTCCATAAGTACTCAGCGCTTCAGATATTTCCTCATCGATTTACGCTGTCACATTCAGTAACCATCAGTTTTTGCATCCTCACCAGTATTAGTAACACTTACGTTAGTTTTTGAGCCATCAAGGTGAAGGTCCATACTGATCCTAAATTTTCTCAAACACGGTAGTTCCTCGGACTCTGGCGTAAACACAGTAATGATCTGTAACCGATTGTATCGCTGCGACATGCTCTGTCTGAATCCCTATTTCGTTTCTAAGTCAGATGTGAAACTCCAACGCTGTTAGTTGAAAATACAGTGGTACCTCGACATAGGAGTTTAATTCGTTCCGTAACCTTGCTCATATGTCAAATTGTTCGTATCTCAAAGCAATTTTCCCCACTGAAAATAATTGAAATGCCATTAATCCGTTCCAGCTCCCAAAAAAACACCTCAGTTGTTTTTGTTAAGTGTTTTTGAATAATAAAAATGTACATATTTACAAGAAGAAACATTTATTTATAAATAACAAATACATATTCTATAAAAAAAAACAATAAAAGAAAAAGTGAAGTGGTTACGGAAGCGCTTAATTTTCGTCACTGGTCTTCGCTTTTTTCGTCACGCTTTGCTCATTTTCACCTGCAGATCGTTTAAAAAAACTGTCCAAGGACGTTTGTTTCTTCCTCCCTTTCAGGATATTGCGGAAATGAGTTAGACAAGTTTCGTTGAACAACTCAGATGCACGACCAGTTGCAACATTTTCGGAGTGATTTTTATCCACGAACTCTACAACTTTGTCCCACATTCCCAAGATCTCCTAGATATCTCTTGTAGAGACAACCTCCTCCATCTCTGGCTCCTCTTCAAAACTAATTTTTCGTTGAACCACCCTACGCTGCTGCGAATGTAGATCGTGTAACGCCTCCTTTGTCAGCTCCTTAGATTGTTTCTCGACTAGTTCGTTCACATCTCTCGCATCCACATCCAGACTCTGGATTTTCCCAGAGAAACAATCTCCTCTACCACTGACACTTCGGGTTCCAATCCTTCGAAGGCCCTTTCAGCTACAGCCTCAGCTTCTTCCATGCAGAGGTTAAGGTCCTCGTTGTAACAACCATCCAGACCTGATCAATACATCTTAGGCATATCACGATGTTAAAGTGGTCCTTCCAGAACTCTCGAACGGTAAGGTTTGTGTTCTCCGTCACCTCAAAGCAGTGCCGAAAAATGTGTTTGGTGTACAACTTCTTAAAATTAGAAATCACCTGCTGGTCCATGGGCTGCAGGATAGGAGTGGTGTTGGGTGGTAGGTAGAGACTTTATAAACTTGAACTCTTCGAGTAAATAATCGAGTGGGTGAGCAGGGGCATTGTCGAGGACGAGAAGGGCTTGCATGGGTAGGTTGTTTTCCTGTAGATATTTTTTAACAGAAGGGCCAAACACCAGGTTTATCCACTCCACAAAGAATTTCCTGGTGACCCACGCCTTCGGATTTGCCCTCCACATAACTTGCAGTTTTTCTTTTAAAATCTTATGTGACTTACAGGTTCTGGGATTTTCCGAATGGTATACTAACAGAGGCTTGATTTTGCAGTCGCCACTCGTACTGGCGCAAAGTGCTAGAGTTAATCTATCCTTCATGGGTTTGTGACCTGGCATCGTCTTCTCCTCTGCCGTTATGTAAGTCCTATTCGGCATCCTTTTCCAGAAAAGCCCTGTCTTGTCACAGTTGAAAACTTAATGGAGGTTGTATCCTTTGGCTTCTACCAGTTCGGAAAACGTTTTGATGTAAACCTCAGCTGCCTTCACATCCGAACTTGCTGCCTCAACATGCCTGACGACGGACTGAATGCTGGTCCTTTTCCTGAAGTTGTCAAACCAGCCCCACTGGCTTTAAACGAGTCTTCCGATTCCTCGTTTGTGGAAGTGTGTGGGATCTGCTTCAGAAAATCACCGTAAATCACTCGTGCCATCTCACATATGATGGTTTGTATTAAGGTTGCTCCTTGAAGTTGCTTCTCTGCCACACACACCATCAGTAGTTTCTCCATCTTTTCATGGAGAGATGTCCGGAGCTTAGAAATTATTGTAACGCCCTTAGCTGCCGTTATACCCTTTATAAACTCCTTCTGTTTAAGCACAGTACATATCATTGATGTGCTACGCCCGTACATCCTCGCCAAGTCAATTACTCGCACACCTTGCTCATGTTTTTATATGACATCACGCTTTAATTCAATAGACATCATCTTCTTCTTCGGACCCATGGTCATAAAAATAAATGTGATAATGTTTTGTAAATGTACAAAAAGCAAAAAACGAGAACCAAACTTATCAAAAATGCTTCGAAAACGAGCGAAACAAGCACACAGACTGAGGTCAAGTTGAGCCGGGGCAAAAACTGTGAGAATGCCGCCCCTTGGAACATTATTTGGCGGCCCCATTGTTGCCCGCCCGACTTCAAGTGTCGCCGGCCTGATTGTCGGTCAAACCACATTGTTGTCGCCGCCCAGAGTAGTAGTAGAGCTAAAGCCCCGTTTACACGGTGCGAGTTGACTGGAACGAGTGTACTGTCTTGCTGCGCGCGCAGCACTGGATAGTCCACTCTCCTCGTGTAAACAGGTACAAGACAGACAGTTGACTGAGGATAGTGGACTCGGTTCACTACCAACTTTTGGCGTGCGAGTTGAGGAAGCAAGATGGCGACAACTGGCAAGACGTGTAAGTGGAGTGAAGCGGAGACGTTAAAATTTTTAGAATTGTACGAAAATGAAGAAATTCTGTGGAACTTTAAGATGAAAAACTACAAAAACAAAGATTTTAGAGATGCTGCTCTCAAAAGAATTGTGTTATTACTAAATAAACCAGAAGTTGGTGAGATGGAGGTAAAAAACAAAATAAAAAAATTTAAGAAGCACTTATGTGCAGGAAGTAAACAAAATTAAATCGTCCAAGTTATCTGGGTCTTCAACGGACGAAGTATACAGATCAACTTTAATTTGGTTTGAAGTTGCAGATAGATTTTTGAGGAATGTGATTTCAACAAGAAAAACCATCAAATTTGGTAAGTCACATTTTGTTTATTTCATTTAAATAACAATTAACATTACATTGATGGCTGAATACATGCCCATTGCCACGGTACAGCACCTTTTGTATTGAAGTATTCCATGTACTTCCGTCTTTTCGTTTCAGCCGACTGAGAGAAATTATTACTTCCATGTTTAAGATGAGATTCTGTTAAGCCCAAACTAATATCTGCTTGTCTCCAGGCACCTTGTAAAACGTTCCCATTTCCCAATTCCTTGTCAGCCACTGAAGAAATGTATGTGGTTGATGAAATATTTACTAACCAGTTATGAAGTGCACAAGTAGCTTTTACAACAAGATCCACTTTCTCAGGAGAGAGCTGGATGGGTGTTCTGTAAATTCTAAAACGCATAGCTAAAATCCCAAAAGCATTTTCCACGATCCGTCTTGCCCTTGAAAGCCTATAGTTGAAAATTTTTTCTTGTGCAGATAGAGCACCATGTCTAGAATATGGTTTCATAATGTATGTTTTTAAAGGAAATGCGTCATCAGCTACTATCACTCCCCATGAAGGAAACTGCAATGCTCCGTTCTCTATTGATCTTTTCAATGACGAATTTCGAAACACTGTGCTATCATTTACCCTACCATTTGAACCAACATCAATGTAAATAAATCTGTATCTGCTGTCCACGAGAGCGAAGAGAATTATGCTGAAATAGCCTTTGTAATTGTAGAAGTCAGTGTGACTGTTTTTGGGGCATACAATATTGACGTGTTTCCCATCCATAGCACCACAACAATTGGGAAAATTCCAGTTATCATTAAATCCTTCAGCAATATTCTTCCATTCTTGCGCTGTAGTCGGAATCTAAAACAGCAAAGTAAAGGTCAATTATTGTAACTGCCGACTTACTATTGTTATTATAAGTTTATTTTATTTTTTATAGGTTGACGATAACAATGAGGAACTGCAACTAACAGCTGACACAACAGCAGCCAAACTCAAAATTTTGATGATCATACAATTGATGAATTTTGGCCATAATTTTTCAGTTCCTAGGAAGGAAAATCAGAAGAAATTAAAAAAAATGAAAGTAAATAATCCTCCTTCCTACATATCATCAGCAATAGAAAAGCTGGAAAAAATAAAAGAAAGTGTAAAACATAATGATGAATTTGACCATTTTGGGGCTAATATTGCCAGCCAGTTGAGAGAACTCCCACTAGAGCTATCTCTAGAACTGCAAAGTGACATAATGATGATGATAACAGAAAAACGAATTCATTATTACAGATCTCAAAAGGCTTCTAAAGAAATGGAGATTTCTTTACTATCTACGCCCTCTGAACAAACAACATCGTGTAGTGAAAGCAATAATGAGTGCATTATTGCTGAAGGTTTTACAAATGAACAATCGCCGGGGTCATCACCGCAACAAAGCTACGGAATTCTAAATACTGCAATAAATAGTATTGGAGGATTTGAAACTTATTGACCTTTCTTATATCTTCTTATACTTCATTTATGTACATATTTAAGAATTAAAATAAATTTTTAGAAGTTGTAATTGATGTAAACTCAATTTAAAAAAAAAAGAAACTTACCTCCATATGTCCTTTATAAACTATCATAAATAGCTTTCAAACAGCTGGAATAAAATGTTGAAATCGTACATTTCGGCACACGATAAAATGTTCCAGAGTACTATAGGAGTCACCTTTGGCTAAATATCTCAGTGTTATTTCCAGTTTTTATCCGGGGGTGGTAGAGCTTGCCTCATAATGGTGTCATCTTTTTTAATACTGATAGAAAATATTTGACAGAAGCTCTTCAAATTGAGAAACAGTCAGTCTTAACATGATTTCTGTAACTTTCTACATCTTCAACTGCAACTTCTATTCAGAAACGTCGCCGAAGCGCCTAAAAACATTTCTTTTGAAATCCACTCCTTACCCCACTTTCGTCGTTTTCTTTTATTTTTCTTCATAGCATTCAAACTTATAATTAACATATCAGCTACAATATCAATTCCTTCCTGTAATGCGGACATATTAATTTTCCAACAAGATCACAATGTAGTAGAGAACTCTCCTGAGAGTGGACAGTGTACTGTCTTCAAATTGTTACTAGCATGCTAGTCCACTCTTACCCCCACCACCGACCCTCCTTCCCACTGTCGTTCCAGTCAACTCGCACCGTCTAAACGGGGCTTAATAAAAAGAAAAAAAAGTTCGCCGCGACTTATTCCTGGTATCTCAAATCTCTTGCTCGCATCTCAAAGCAAAATATCGCTCGCTGGGCGGCTCGTATCTCAAAAACTCGTATATCAAGGCACTCGTATGTCGAGGTACCACTGTACCTGGTTTTTCTGTCGAACACAAATTTTATGGTATGTTTCTGATGCCTTGACGGGCTATTTTCAATAAAAACGCATCACAGCAAATTAACATCATAGAAATACAATTGATTATCAGGCAACAATGGTCAACAATGCATACCAACAATGGGCGAGGAGCTGGAATGAATCTAAACAATACAGAGGCCGACAGTACGCTCTAGTTCAGACGTACCCTCCACGAAAACCTTGGTATTCAAGATGGAATACTCAACGACGGTACATTACTTCTATTATTCGTATGAGATTCCACCACGGTGCCTTACGTAGTCATCTTTTTCGCATCAAGGCGGTAAACACACCTTACTGTACATGGAACGGACTGGAACTACAGGACCTTAATCACTTATTTTTCAACTGTTCTAATTTTCAGCAACAGCAATCAACACTCATCAACTCACTTGTTCGAGCACAGCAGCCACTTCCAACTAGCATTATACTACTACTCGCTACAAATAACAACAGAATGTATAGTATCATGAAGGATTATATTAAGGACAGTAACCTACATATTTAATGTATCTATATATCTGTTCATTTTTACATGCTATTAATATTATTACCTTGTAACTTCACCAGACTGACTGTATGGTCTATTCAAGACCTAAGTTCAATAAATAATTAAAAATATAGCGACTTTGACAGCACAATTGAAAAACTAAACAGCCTTTACGGTCCAAAAACCACAAAACTCATCAGATTATATTGTTCGAAAAGTATTTTTTAATTCCAAACACACACATTCAACTGCCAATGAGATGTATGAACTAATAAAAAAAATATACAACATTTTACGCTTTAGCAGACGACATATTAATCAATATTCCACTTACTTTTTCGCGGATCGCACTGCTTTGATTGATGGATTAGTACCGACGTAACAAGAGGAACAATAAAGAGGTACATGGAGAGGTAAAAGAACAAAAGAAGAAGGCTTTTTTACCTTACATAAAAGGAGTCACTGACAGAATTTGAAAAGTGCTGATGAAAGTTAATATTCAACCAGCCTTCATTAGTAACATCAAAATAAGAGGCATTTTAAGGATCGCAGACCACCATTACAAGCAAGTGGAGTATATAAGATACCCTGCGATTGTGGAAAGGTGTAGGCCTATATCGGCGAAACTTCCCGAGCGGTTACTGTAAAGGTCCGCGCTCACTAGGGCGGGCCTCATCGCGTCACATCGCATCGCAGAAATGCGTCAGCAATCGCTTAACACTGATTCTAATGGGGTAACGCACACCACAGGCGGGTCGAGTCGGGGCGGGGCGGGCCGCGTCGCGTCGCATTGGCGGATCGCTTCCCTAGGCGTATTTTTCCGCCTGTGCGCCTCGATGCGCTCAGTCGCGAGCAGGTTTCCGATAGGAGCTCCAACAGTACTGACTTTTGTAACTTGTATGTTTCTTATTTCTGTGAATTAACTGCATTACTTCAACAAAATTGGCTGCATATTTGCACGCAGGATGGTGGATGATTTTTGAAACAAACAAAAAAATCTAAGTAATTACAATCTGAACATTTAATTACTTTAAGAATTTTAATAAATATGAAAAATTATAAAATTTCTAGCTCATGCTCACTTGTTCTTTGCTTGTATGTTTTAACGTAAACTATTCAAACGTAATGGATAAAGACCACTGCATCTCATTAGTAATGACTTTCAAAGAGTTTTATGATTTACCAGACGCAAAATATAATTAAAAAAAATATATTGGAAGGAAATAGGAAACTAGTCAAAACAACCAGGTATAATGTTTCGTATTTTATTTTTTGTTTATTTTACGTGTGCATTATAAATTTCTATCACTTTCTTTGAATGCCGCTTGTAAAGCTTCGTATTACCAATTGACCTAATTGTTTAAAAATATTTTGTGAAATTATTCCAAATCTTAATGATTTCTGATGTAATCTAGAAACCTGTGTAAGTCAAATATTGAAATTTCTTTGTTGTCATTGTCGTTCTTACCTTCTGCAACCCAATTCAAATATCGCTAATCAAAAGGTTATGAATACAACACGTGGCTAGTATTACTTTATTCTCTTATTATATAACACCGACATAACACAGCTATTAAAACCATGAAAAACATTCATTTTCTGCATACAAAATAAAGAGAACCGCAATTCAGTAGAACTGTTATAACAAGTTTGTCATCTAATGTGCCTAAGAAATGCGAAAATTCCTTTTTAAATTAAACCCACTGCCTTTTATGCTTAACTAGATGTACCCACGACTTCGTTCGTGATTGTAAAGTATTCATATTGACAGCTGTAGACATCTAACCACCATAGTGCACGATGGGAGACTCGATACTATTACCACACACAAATACCAGTCTTCTGCGCTATAGTAGTTCCGGCAGCAAAGGTAAAATTTACGGATACACACAAGTCTTTGGATGAAATACGAAAATATTCATGATCGACCAATTTCAAACACCATATCTCACACCTTCCCACAGTTACCGAATTTCGGCCAACGTTGTGATCGATGGGTAGACTCTGTGTTACTACCACACACAAAACGCCAGGATCTGTGATATAGTTTTCACTTAAAAGTGATACACCGAGACACATGCAGTCTTGGCAGAAATATGAAATTGGCGCAGGTCGACCAATTTCATCCCCCATATCTTCCACACCCCCATAGCTACAGACATCTAACAAACCATAGTGCACGACAACAGACACGATTCTACCACCATACATAACCACCAATGCTCTATGCTATGTAGTCGTGGCAGAGAAACGATAAATCTTGCAGAGACACATGCCTTTCGTCGAAATACGAAAAATATCCTTGGTCGGCCTACTTACAACCAACCACTATCTACACAGTACCAAAGTTTTGAAATTCGGGCCGCTGTTGTGATCGAAAGGTGACTCTGTGCTACTACTAAACACAAACGCCAGTTATCTGTGGATCTATATTTTTCGCTGAAAAGTGATACACCATGACACTTTTGTCTTTGGCAGAAGTATGAAATTGCCACAGGTCGACCACTCTCAACCCCCATATTCTCCCACACCCCATAGCTATCGACATCTAAGAACCATAGTGCACTACATGAGATACGATTCTACTACCAAACACAAACACCAATGCTCTATGCTATGTAGTTGTGGCAGAAAAGTGACATATGCGGAGACAGTCGAAATACGCGAAAATATCCTTGGTCGGCCACTTACAACCACCATATCTACCACAGTACCACAGTTTCTGAAATTCGGCCGCTGTTGTGATCGAAAGGTGACTCTGTGCTACTACTACACACAAACGCCAGTTATCTGTGATCTATAGTTTTCGCTGAAAAGTGATACACCATGACACTTTTGTCTTTGGCAGAAGTATGAAACTAGCCACAGGTCGACCACTTTCAACCCTCATTTCTCCCACACCCCCATAGCTACCGACATCTAACAACCATAGTGCACTACATGAGATACGATTCTACTACCAAACACAAACACCAATGCTCTATGCTATGTAGTTGTGGCAGAAAAGTGACATATGCGGAGACAGTCGAAATACGGAAAATATCCTTGGTCGGCCACTTACAACCACCATATCTACCACAGTACCACAGTTTCTGAAATTCGGCCGCTGTTGTGATCGAAAGGTGACTCTGTGCTACTACTACACACAAACGCCAGTTATCTGTGATCTATAGTTTTCGCTGAAAAGTGATACACCAGTGACACTTTGTCTTTTGGCAGAAGTATGAAACTGCCACAGGTCGACCACTTTCAACCCCATATCTCCCACATCTCCATAGCTACCGACATATAACAACCATAGTGCACGACAGGAAAGACGATTCTACTACCACACACAAACACCAAAAGTCTATGTTATGTAGTTGTGGCAGGAAAGAGAAGTATACGGAGATACGAATTTTTGGTCGAAATATGAAAACCGCCCCTGCACTGACCAACTTTAATCATTATATCTCCCACATACCCCACAGCTATCGGCATTCGGCCAACGTTGTGCACGACAGGAAACTCCATGCTACTTCCACCCACAAACATCAGTGATCTGTGCTAGGTAGTGGTGGCTGAAAAGTGAAATATAGGAAAAAACTACGTCTATTTTTATATATATATAAGATTTTCTTCTTCTTCAATGAATATATAAAAATAAAGCCCTTAGTCTGCTGTGTCCATTTGCAGTGCAGAAGCGGCTGAATAATCGTCGAGAACCGAAGTCGGTGACAATAAAAGAATGTGACTCGCTGCGTCCAGATGTGCGTTGCAGCATTTTCGCTCAATGCGATGCGACCCGGTAGTGTGCGCGTACCTTAAAACCCAAAGGTTTTCTAGAACGGAAAATAAGGGAATCAATAGAAATTTTCAAACATCCCAAAAATTTCAATAAAGACGGCGGCTATGGCTTAAGCGAAACGTGGAAATGTGTACTCGTGGACATTCGCAACACAAAACCTCCAATGACAAGATCTCTGGAACAGTTGACATCCGCTGCTGGTAACTAAAACAACTAGCTCAGCGACGGAGTTGTGGAAACCATCACAAGTGATATTTCGATTCTGGAAACCCTGATGAAGGCTCCAGGTTGGGTGCCGAAACGTCGGTACTAATCCATCAATCAAAGCAGTGCGATCCCCGAAAAAAGTAAGTGAAATATTTGATTAATAAAAAAATGTTTTCATGTGGAGCGCTAAATGATAAACAACCAAAGATTTTACAACATTTGTGGACTGAGACATCTCTTTCAGTATCGTAGGGCAGAATTATCAAAACTTTAAAGAAGTATAGTCTATAACTTCTTAATATAGTGCTTATTAATAAACTCCACAAAAATCAAATTGTTGTAAGTGTAGCTTATAATTACAGATTCTTATCTTCACAGAACAAGTGGCCTTAAAACATGATTGTTTTACATCCAATAAGTGTATTCAAGTTTGAGATTCGATTTATTTTGAAACAATTTGCTGTAAATATATTTACTTATATGATATGATTTGCAAGTGAAAAGGAGATAATGAATGAAAAAACGTTTGACAGGACGTGGGCTCGAACGAGCACCAGCCATCGGCAGGCCAGTGCGGTTCCACTCAGACACCTAGACTTACAGATACAAATGCCTCGTCAATTATATAACCAAAGTAAAGATATACATAAATATACAAAATTTCGTAATTGAATAGTAATCTGTATAAAAATCAAACTGTTATAAGAGAAGCAATCAGTTAAATAAAATATTCTAGATCAGACTGGAAGATAAATAATTTTTCATTTCGTCAATGTGTCTGTGTTTATTTATTTATTGATACGTCCAGTTATGAGACACGATTTCTTGTATAGGGAAATTGCTACAGCACTACAGTAGGCAGATAACGTGGCAACATTGCAGAAAGCAAGTGTGGCTACGTTTATCAGGAAATAGTCTTAGCTTTTCCTACTTCTTTCGGCAAAGAAGAATACCTTTGTAACGCGTAAATAATACACGTAATAATTTAAACGAGCAGCACATTCGGCAAAAGTTTTTATAGATTTCACTACAATTATCCAACTTCCAGCTGGTAATTGAAAATATGGTGGGAATCCATGTTAATTGCATGAGGGAAGTACAAAAAGTAATTTCTCCCTAAGCATCTATTAATATAATAAGCAAACTGTCACGGCATGACGTCTATCTATAACATCACGCAATGACGTCACGCTTTACACCATTATTTTTAGTAATGGACGTTATTTAATAACATTTCTAAGTATCCGCGAATAAACTAACTGACATAACACTGAACGAAAAGTACATATTTCGTTTAAATTGACATAACAATTATTAGTTGCTTATATTAATTAAGATTTGTATGATGTGAAAGTATTCGTTAAAACCTTTGACTTTAAAGAGAGCTAAAGTAAACTATTTAAAAAATTTATTTTTCATTAGTGTCCTGTTAAATCATTACTTTGTTTGATAGAAAGCTGTTCGCAGCTACACAATTAAATCTAATATTACCTGGCAAGACGTAAGTTTTGTCTTGGTTGTCCGGGTGGAGCCGCGTCGATATATTTAAACCTAACGTTTCTGCCATCGTGCTGTGGCCTTCTTCAGAGGACCCATTAGATTAAGTTGTTCAGATTTTTTTAATTTCCTTTGCTTTTACTGGTGACATATTTTAGCCGTATATAGCTGCATTAGCCATTCAACCGTTGTAAAACCGATCTGAATCACGGATAACGTGAAAGGCAGATGTAAACACCCGTGAAGTTTTTTGATTTAGTTTATAACGCGATGCATTTTTTCCACTAGAATCTGATAATTACTTGTATTAATATGCGTGTAAATGAAGGTTAGGGGATTCTACGATAACCATGGTGCCGCAATTTGATGATGGATTCTTATGTAAATCGACGAAAAAAACTGAAAGTATAGAATAAAATTTTTTGATATCACACTTAGTTCTCGAGATGTTGTATCTGAAAACTGACGTGGTTAGATTGAAATACGGCCTGGACTAGAAGAAAAATTTCGCCATTGCCAAATTTGATGATGAAATCGTATGTAACTCGAAGAGACAAATCGAAAATAAAGAATACATTTTCTTTCATATCTCGCTTAGTTCTCGAGATATTGTACCTCAAAAGTGAGGAGGTTAGGGTGATATCTGGCCTGGACCAGAAAAAAATTCACCAAATTCACTATCGCTACATGGTGGAAATGCGATATAGGTGTTTTATTTTCTTCCTGGTAGTTGTTGTTAGGTTGAAATAGTCACCAAAAACACAAGGAACTATACCTATAACTGATTTTAACATGCTATATCTCGAAAACCAAGAGAGATATCAAACAATTTTTTTCTTTATTTTCGACTGGTTTAGTCGAGTTCTACAAGAATTCATAATCAGATTGTGACACCATGGTAATGATTGAACTGCCTGTGGTTAGATTGAAATGCAACCTGGGCCAGGATAGCAACAGAAACATTTTGTTACAGCGCAAGGTAATAGGAATTACATTATGCTTTATTTTTTGTATTTATTTAAGCAATTGCTAAGAAATGAATTGCCAGATCAATGAAAGAAAAGTATTTATTTCATTTAAATTGGCATATTAATTACCACTTTTTTTAAAAAAACTGAAATCATTACTTGGTTTGAACGAAAGAAATTCCAAATTGATCGCGATCTTGTGGGCTAAACCACAGTTAAAACTAATATTATGTGGCATAACATAAGTTGTTAAGATTTATTTTAGCATCCTTCGTTTTCACTGAGCTCATTATTTCAACCGCATGTAAGAGCTATGTCATCAGTTAAAACATCGATATTTACAGCAGATAATACAAAATAAAGATGTAAGAACACGTGAAGAAAATAGATCAAGTTTCTATCGCCATTCATGATGACACTAAAATGCGATACAGAGAATATATTAATTCCCATGTGATTGAAGCTTTGATTTTCTAGCGGCAATATTAGCGAAGATTGTGGTTAGACAGAAATGTAATATGGACCAATTTGACAACTGAAACTTTTTGCTACATCACAAGGGACGAGAAATCACAGCACATTGAGCTTTATTTTATAACAATTCTATGTAGGTAAGCAACTAAAAAGAAATTAATTGCCAGAACACTCAGTCAAACCCGTCATTTTTGACGGACTTTGGTGGTAAGTTTATAGATAAAGATTCAGATTATTTTATATAATTTATTCGCCGTTTTAGAGGTTGAACAAGTATCTATTTTTCTACAGCATTACCATTCCGGATTACGCATTTGTCGACGCTGTGATAGTTAATGAATGACTAGGCGTAGTCGGAACAGCGTTGCCGCTCTGGCCTCTTATATGGGAGGAGATGAGTTTGAATCCTCGTTCGGCCATGCAGATTTAGGGGTTTCCAAGGTTTCCCGAAATCACTCCATCTGAATACTGGAATGGATCCTGTAAAAGGGCATGGCCGAAATCCTTACCACTCCTCCTATCCCACCTATAATCACCTCAAAGTCGACGAGTCGTAAAATCTTAAGCAATAATAATAATAAGACCTTTAGAGAAAACCTACAGGGGTACCAAGTGCCAACCTTGTGCTTTAAAAGGTCTGATGGCTCACTGGAAACTTTTTTTTTTTTTTTTTTGTAACTGCTTTACGTCTCTTTTTAACATCGAGGTCTTTCGAGACGGGAAAGGATGGGGGGCAAGGATGGGGGCAAGGAATGGGAAGGAATTCGGCCATGGCCTTTTTGAAGGAAGCATCCCGGCATTTGCCTGGGGTGATTTGGGGAAACCATGGAAAACCCCAATCTGGATGCCCGGACGGGGATTCGAACCGCCGTCCTCCCGAATGCGAGGCGAGAACGCTAACCGTTACACCGCCCCTGCTCGGTGCTGGAAACCAATACAAATAATAACTGCAAACTTTTAGCTCAATATTTCAACATCCTTCATTAATTACGAGTCACCCCAAGAAAAACTAGATGTCACCGTTCCAGCATTTACACACCCGAACTCAAAGGCCCCACATCTTAAAGAATTTAATGAGTTAATCAAACAGCTCAAAAACAACAAAGCACCAGGAGAAGATGGGATCATCGCTGAACTCTGGAAACTGAATGATCCTACATTAACGCAGAAACTTCACCATTTAATTTCAGACATATGGACAACAGAACAAATACCAGATGACTGCAAATGCGCTCTGATCCACCCTGTTACACAAAAAGGGACGACAAGCTGGATATCAACAACTACAGAGGAATCTCTCTACTCCCAGTTGCTTATAAAGTTCTCTCTAAAGCACTCTTATAAACTCAGAATGGGGTATAGTTAAATGTGGTGTGCCTCAGGGTTCAATTCTTGGTCCTCTGCTGTTCTTAATCTATATAAATGATCTCCCACATATACTAGGTGATAATGAACACATGGTGCTCTTTGCAGATGATACTAGCATATCCTTGAAAGACCCATCAGCACAAAACCTCGAAAACACAGCAAATGAAGTTGTAAAGAAAATTAACAGGTGGTTTAATGCCAACAAACTAATACTTAATGTAGAAAAGACACAGTTACTTCAGTTTGTTACAAAAAATAAAACAAAGGACAGCTATAATGTATTATCAGAAGGAAAAGCAATCGATGAAAGCAGTTTCACAAAATTCCTGGGTGTATATATAGATAACAAATTGAACTGGAAACAGCATATTCAACAACTTCTTAAAAAACTGAATTCTGCAACATTTTCACTCAGGGTAATATCTAGAATAGCTAATATAGAAACCAGAAAGTTAGTATATTTTGCATATTTTCATTCCCTGCTCACTTATGGCATCTCATTCTGGGGAAACTCGTCACAAGCAGAGAGGGTATTTAAATTGCAAAAGCGTGCTATAAGAACTATTTGTGGAGCAAACCCACAGACACCGTGCAGAAATCTATTTAAAAACCTGGGTGTTCTAACAATGCCAGCACAGTATGTATACTCTGTATTATCATTTGTAGTAGAAAATCCTGAACACTTCAATCTTAATGCTGACATACATAGCCATAATACTAGGAATAAATATAATATTCACAAGGATTACAAATCACTGTCAATTGTTCAGAAAGGGCTAACATTTACTGGAGCTTCCTTATTCAATGTATTACCAACAGAAATTAAATGTTATCTACAAAAACCCAACTACTTTAAGTCCAAACTGAAAGAGTTTCTGCTTCAGAACCCATTTTACTCTGTAAAAGAATTTTCTTCTTGGAAATTGGTAACTAAGAATGACTGATAAAATAGTATATATGGTGTATGGAAGGGGAAGGTGACAAAATTATCCACAATTACTAAAATGATATATGGTTTTTCTTTCTGTTGAAACTTGACAAATGAACTAATTACACTGTTTACAAAATTTCACTTATATATAGTAACTAACATGGGATAGCATGCACTCAAAAACTGCTGTGAAAAATTATCATATTAACAGGTTTTTAAGTAATTGACTGCTTATGAGTTGTTGGTAATATAATTGATATTGCTAATAGGTGTGTGTACTGTTCCACATAAATAGCAACTAACATAATATAATATGTAGTCACAAATTACAGTGAAACCTTACATGGTAACTGGTTGGTAAGAAAATAACTGGTTATTAGATGCTGGTAACAAGTGTATACACTGTTCCACATAATAAGTATTAATTAACTCGGGATTGTATTTGTAGATTACAGGAGATATTGGTTATACTAATGGGTTGTTGCTAACTTGTTGTCAATATATAATAATATTATCAATTATATAGTAATATTGACATTACTAATAAGTGTATATACTGTTCCACATCCCCGAGATTATTCTCACATGGGATCAAAGTGAACATATCTATCTATCTATCTATCTTAAACAGGTTAGAACCTCAAGCGGATCCACTAATTGGCAAATACCAGGCCGGATTCAGGAAAAGTCGATCATGTGCTGAACAGATCTGGAGCTTAAAGACAATATTACAAATGAGAAAGTGCAGAAATACAGTAATTACATTCATCGACTTCAAAAAAGCATATGATTCAATAGACCGTGAAAGCCTCTTTAAAATGATGGAAGAATTCGGGATTGACCGCAAGACCCGAAAAATAATATAGCAGACACTTACAGGAACAACGTCCAAAGTGAAATTCGTGGGCGAAGTCTCAGAGCCCTTCGAAATTAAAACTGGAGTCCGACAGGGGGATGGGCTATCCCCAATACCCTTCAATGTGGTTTTGGAAAAGATTATTAGGGAATGGGAACCTCATGTGAAAGGCATGCAAATTGGTATCAAGAAAGAAAACCGAATTAGACTTAAATGCCTTGCGTTCGCAGACGATATTGCAAAAATCACAGACAACAGAACTGAAGCAATTCACGCAATGGAAAAACTACATGAAATAGCACAAAAAGCCGGATTGCGAATATCTTATGAAAAAAAAACCAGTATTTGGAAAGACGACCAGAAAATAAATCTCCCTTGATTACGAAATACGGAAAAATTGCTCAAGTCGCCCAATTTAAATATCTGGATGAAATTATACAATCCTCAGGGCTAAACCGAATCGCCAATTAACAAAGAGTCGCCAAGCTTCAAAGGGCCTACAGGCTAACGTGGAACTACTACAACAAGAAATGCATTTCAGTAGATGCAAAATTAAGGCATTATAAAACAGTGATTCTTCCAGAAGCAACCTATGCAGCCGAAACAATAGTAATTGATGGCCATTCCAAAATTAAAGAAATAAAAAAACAGGAACGAAAAATTCTGATGAAGATATATGGGGCAATAAATAGAAATGGTATTTGGATGAAGAGGCCAGGGAATGAACTCTATCAAACGATCAATACAATAACAGAAGAAATCAGAAAGCGTCGTGCTAAGTTCTACACTCACATCTACAGAATGGAAAACACTAAAATAGCAAAGAAATTACTTGACATCATAACAAAGAGTAAATGCGGTACGGAATGGCTAAAAGAGGTCCAGAGAGACCTACATCTGATCAACATAAAAAATATCGAAGACCGCATTGAGTGTCATAAGAAGATCACAAATGCTAATTTGGAGCAAAGAACAACACGACAACCTGGTAAAGAAATGGACAGATAAACGGAAGAGAGAGCACTCCAAGAGGATAAAGAGATTTTTGGAAGAAAAGAGGAAAAACATCTGAAGATTAAATCGTGATTTCAAGTTCAATTGCTCTCCTAAATGGGAATAATAGCAAATAATAATAATAATAATGGCTAAATTTTTGTGGTCGCAGCTGGCTTGAACTCGATTAACAATACCTCTTTCCGATCCATTTTAGTGTGGCTTTACAGTTCGTCGAAGTCATTAAAGAAAGGAAAGGACTTGTCTAACGAACGGGAAGGAATTCAGCTATGGCCTTCTATAAGAATCATCCCAGCATTTGCCTGGAGTGATTTCGGGAAACCATAGAAAACCCACATCTGGATGGCCGATCGGGGATTCAAACCCACCTCCTCTGAATACATGGCCCGAGCATTACCGTTCACCCACCACGCTCGGTCTTCCGGTCTTTAGACATTATCAACCTGTTTGTTTAAAGGCGGCTACACACGAGCCGATTTCGGTCCCAATCGATAGGGGCAATCTGTCCTCCCGCTGGGCAGAATCTATGAGCTGTTCTTGTTTCATGGCAATATTTATTCTTGGTTTCTTCTTTTTAAATGGAATTCCTTCTTGTAGTTGAGCTGCTTGTTCTTGATTTTCAAGTGCCTGCAAAATTAACCATAATTCATATAAGTATCTATTCTTTTTCAGTTGCCTACGAGTGAAGTTGAGTGGACAAATATTTCAAAACAGTTTGAAGAAAAGTGGGACTTCAGCCACTGCGTAGGAGCTATAGACGGCAAACACATTGCTATTGAAAAGCCTCCTGGAAGTGGTTAACGGTTTTACAACTACAATTTTTTTTTAATGTTGTGCTTCTAGCTGTGGTGAACGCTAATTATGAATTTATATACGTAAATACAGGCACCAATGGTAGTGTCTCAGATGGAGGAGTACTTAAATTTACAAGTTTTTACAAGAAAATGATGGCTAATGAATTACATTTACCCCTACCTTCAAATTTGCCAGGTACAAACACGACTGCGCCATTTGTATTTGTGGGTGACAGTGCATTTGCTATTAATAAGCACATGATGAAACCATTTCCCTTTAAAATTATTTCCCATGAAAAAAAATTTTCAATTATAGACTGTCCCGCGCCAGTAGAGTCGTAGAGAATACTTTTGGCATACTAGCTGCAAGATTCAGGATATTTCGTCAGCCTATTGGCTTAAACATTGATAATGTTGACCCCATTGTCCTGGCGTGTTGTGCATTGCACAATTACTTACGAAAGAAATCTACTCAGTACATAACATTCAAATCTGTTGATCATGAAAATACTGAAGCTACGACATTCTGTCAAGGAAACTGGCGTCGAATAACGGAGGGTTTAGTGCCATTAGCGCAAACCACAGAAAAACGGCAAAATGAGGAAGGAAATAAAACCCGAGATACTTTCACACAATATTTTCACCAAGAAGATAGGATAGCTTTTCAGGAAAGAATGATAAATATTATACCCTTGTAAGTAAATGCATTATGTAGCAACATCTGTGAACAAGCTTCATAGTTACCTCATCACCTTCAGTCGTGTCAATATCAATACCAACTCGTGAAGGCTCGCTATTTTCTTCTAAAAAACGGAGAAGGTCGTAATACCACTTCCCGTTTGCATACAAGATTTCACCTGTAAATACCAAGCACATTATTAATGAAATCATATTTTTTATACAGATTTCAGTTAAGACCCAATTTAGTTGTATACTATCTGTCTTGGAAACTTTGTTGTACAAATAATATTAATAATGAAATCAATTTGTAAAAACCAATCTGTTACTTTGTCTTTAAAATTTAAATTGAACAATATTCAATAAATACATTTATAGTAACACTTAGTTACATCTGTTCTTTTATCTACAACCCTTATGTTCCTCAAAGAATTTTTAGCTGCAATAAATATAATAATGCATTTACATTTCATAAAACAATAATTACTTAGGAATTTGAGCCCTTACTTACCTTTTTTAATTCACGCGAGTAAGTTGTTCGCATATTTTCTATTTTCTTTTTCAGAACGGCGACTGTTGCTTTCTGGTCCAATTCTCTATAAACTTCTAGCAAAACTCGAAATCCTTCTTCCCGCATGTAATTTTTATTGTATTTGTCCCATAACTGGGGCATATCTTTATAAACTTCAAAAATATTAGTCCACACCTCTTTCTCTTTATTAGGCATTTCAATGAAATACACAACGCACTCACTCACAGCTCAAAGCCGACTGAGCCGAAATTGTCTCAATCGTTGCAATTGCGCTACGCACGTCTCACTTTGCTCCCTGTCTGCAGGGACAATCTGTAAATTGTTTGCCGGGCTCTGCCGATATCCCGATATCGGGAGCAACATAACCAATCGGCCTACTAACGTGGCAATCTGCAGGGTCCCTGCCGGATTGTCCATGTCGATTGGGACCGAAATTGGCTAGCAGTGTAGCCGCTTTAAATCCTTGCGGCCTTGGCGATTTTGGAGTCGATTATCACGGTGTACGAAACGTGAGCGTTCCACTTTATACGTGAGAATAAACAATAATCACGCTAGTGGCGAGATCCTATTTGGCCAAATGCTGGTATTTATTTATTTTATTCCAAACAAAGAATAACACAGGAAATTTCATACCTTGTTAAGTAATGAGTATTTAGCCCCAGTATTTAATAAATCTCAATGTTCTAAAGCTCATAAAGTAATAGTATCGAAAACTACTAACAGCATTGTAAAAACGAAAACAAACGTTAATTTAAGAACTCCCTGCTTCTAAACCCGATTCTCAATGAACTTTATTATTATTATTATTTTAACTTCTTAACGTCTCTTAACAGCGAGGTCTTTAGAGACGGGAAAGGATGGGTGGCAAGGAGTGGGAAGGAATTCGGCCATGGCCTTTTAAAGGAAGCATCCCGACATTTGCCTGGAGTGATTTGGGAAACCATGGAAAACCCAAATCTGGATTCCCAGACGGGGATTCGAACCGGCGTCCTCCCGAATGCGAGGAACTTTAATTACATATACCAATTATAAAATAATTTATGTTTGTCCTACGATAATAATCTGGTTGTAAATTTTTGAATGACAATGGTCATTTAATTTGTTGCGGTCCTAATATTTAGTTCTATGCGATTTACTTTATTTATTTACATATTGCATAATCATTATCGTCGTGAGAGAAATAATTCCACCAATAAATTATTTGTTTTGAAACGCGATGTTTGTTCTACTGTGAATAATTATTTTGGAAACATGTGTGTCATTTGAAAAGGGACAGATGATGTGATTTCGGCGCGGCTTGAAAACCATGTAGCCTTCTTTCAGTACTGTCGCCGCAAATCTTTCATACTTACGTCGGAAGTTGGTTACGAAACATTGGATACTTTTGGTTATGCGTATGTTATTCCCTGACGCAGTAAGGAAAGAATCAATGATACATTATACTCATTAGCAATGTGCAGTTTGGGAACGTTTAAAAAGGAAATAAAAATAATTTTTTTTTAAAAAAAATACTTGGATTTGAACAAAGAAGCGTTCGTTCAGAAACCCAGAACGCTAACCTCATGACCACGGCACTTTCAATGTTTCTTTACTCTACTAGGTGTACACAACGCTGCGAAGCAAGACTGTTTCATTTAATCTGTCTTGGAGAGACATTTTTCCGAAATAATTTCTTGTTTCTATAGTTTCGTAGTACTAAAAACTCTACCTCCTGGAACATGTTTATCCATTGGTTTGTGCACTGACCACATTCTGAGTGAAATATTATCCGAAGGAATTATCAAAACCAGTATAAAAATAATTATCGTTTTAGTTTTATGCCAATCAACTGTAGTGATATAAAACATTGAGCCTGTTTCTTGTCACGCTTTACTGCAATCCCATTAATTACAACTTTTGGGATTCGTTTCATAATATGAATTTTGGTAAAGTATTATAGAAATGTATTGCAGCGTTGATGAACTACCCTGCCAATAAGAATCGTCAGTGGGAGGAGCTTAACTCGTTTCTGTTAGCAAATTGTTTCATGCATTGGCTTAAGGAAATGAAAAATCTGAAATATAGAAGTCTCTGAATGAAATATCCACCAATAGGCGGAGCCAGTATTGCGTTACTGTTTACTGGGATGACATTAATGTTAT